>CAESWR010001114.1:926890-945918 GCA_903171835.1 Mullus surmuletus | reverse complement strand
GGCACTATTTATCCAAACACAATCATTATTAATAGCCGGACAGTCAACCCAAATACATTTTCTGCATATTTTCCACTCTATCCTTTCTCCCTCCAGAAGCACCGCCACATACACATTGTCCAGCACGGGGAGAATTAATTAAGCAGAACTGTCACATTGGTGCAGCAAATGGGACAAAAGGCCTGTGTCCGAAATGATTCACTTATTCACTCCCAAAGCTCGCTATCATGGGGATCTGTGGGAGCGGTGTGTGTGTGTGTGTGTGTGTGTGTGTGTGTGTGTGTGTGGGGGGGTTATATGGGCTCACTGAAAAAGTGAGAAAAAATATGGTGTGGTGGCTTCAAATATACTTTGAATATATTATATATGGAGAAATATATGGCAGTGGTACCAACATGGCTCAGGAGGTTGAGTGGCCTAGTCAAGACTGCACAAACCAAGATCAGGACTCTACCAAGACCACGAGGCACCAAGACCGAGATGAGACAGGATCGTCTATATCAAAGAAGTATGATTACAGATCATAGCAGAAAGAGAGTTTTATTTTTTCATTTAAATATATATGACTGCAAGAAAAATAGCCTCTGCATTTTTATTGAGGTTTTTATAAAACAGGTCTTTGTCTTGCCTTGAGACCCCTGAGTCCATGTATCTTGGTGCATAGGCATATCGCCACTCATTTCAAGCATTTAAGGCTTTCTTGTTTCTCTACCAAAATCAGATGTGGATTTGTCAGGTGAATGTGGCTTCTAAGTTGACTGAAATCACATGAAGACATTTAATAAGAACGCAGAGGCTGCAACTTGATGGGTGAAATAATCAATCTACCAATGATTGGAAGTGATTGGTTGTTGTGGAAAGCAAGGTACAGTCTGAAAGCCTGGCAGTGGTGGTCTCCAAAATTCAGAGTCCACTCAGTCCCAGACCCAGACAAGACCCAGGAAAGATGCCTTTGAGTCCGAGACGAGACCATGATGTTTACAAAGTGATCGTAAGACCAAGATGAGTCTCCAGCACTAGGATCCTTGAGCAAGACACTAAACCCCTAACTGCTCCCAATGAGCAGGCACCGTCGGATGCGTGTGAATTAGTGAATCAAGTCATGTGCTATATAAAGCACTTTGAGCACCATTCAGGTAGAAAAGCGCTAAATAAATAACAGCTCATTTACCACAAAGAAATGCTGGAGGGCAAAAAGTTGTAAAGTGTGTTTACTTTTGTTGTCATCAGAGGCAGATGTTCCGGCATTTACACAAGTTGGTACATGGTGGCAACCATTATATTCAGAGATGAGATGTCAGTTCAAATCCTGAGATGAAGCGTTGCGTTTTTTTTTGGGTTAATTTCCAATAATAGCGATGAAAATAACACACATCAGTCATTTTGAAAATCCAGACACCCTTTGGACCATCAGTGATTTTAATTTCCGGGAGCCTCAGGCCCATCAGTGCAGCCCGGGCCTGCAGCCTGGTGGTGTTTGTGCTGAAGGCCCCTCCAAGCTCCACAGCTGCACGTGTAGTGGAACAGGCAATGCACGGCAATGTGAAAACTTGCAGCAGCACAATCACAGACAGATGGTTCATCCAGATAAACCAATCAGGCTCGGCACAAAATCATGTTTACATCATGTTACTCCCATATGTCGCAGACTGAAATGAGGTAGTGATGATCTGACAACAGCCACGCTTTCATCATTTGCTGTGATTTTGCAAAGGAATCCAAAACCTATAAGTGAACAACAACCCCCCCCCCCCGCAAGTGTCACTGACAATTGATTCTGCCCTCAGATGTCAAACAAAGTGACGTTTGCGTGCACGTTATTTATTGCCGAGTGCAGCCTGAGCTTGTTTTTTTGGCCTTCAGCTAAATAAAGAATCACACACAATTTCCATAAGCGTTAAAATATTTAACCACCATATATTTCAGACGATATTTCCATACCTGCTGCAATGCGGATCTGGATTTGTTTCCTTCGACCGGCGCAGTACTTAGTAACCTTTTACTGGCAGTTATCGGCGTATCGACAAACTTAAGTTAGATCTCCTAATTTCAGGTGCAACACAAATTAACTGTGTAATGTGGAAATGCCAAGCAGCTCCTCAGACGCTGTCCTGTGTTCGCGCCGCTTGTTTGCTAACAACAGGGATGAAGCTCCACTTAGCGAGACCGGGCTAGAAAGTCTATTAACTTATTGAGATTAAAAGCCTTCCCTCCCACCCACCCCCCACCGCCCCCCCCCCAACAAACCCCCGGCCGGCATCGCACCTCCAAAGGAGAAAGGTGATTGATGAGAGCCATCAGGCAGCCTGGAATCTCGTCTCTCATTAGACTCCTTATGCATCTAAGCTGTTTCTACACACTCTGGGCAAGAAGGGCAAGAAGGATTGGGGGGGGGGGATAGAGGAGTCGCCTGGCCTCTGACTTTGTGGAAGATAAGTACGGCACTAAAATATTTACCTTGTACATTAATCTCTGGGAAATTAATTTGCCATAATACTTTCCGAGTTTAAAAAAAAAAAGAAATAAGCCCAGACTTTTTAAAATGAAGTGTGATTCCCACTCCCTTCTCTTCACGCTCGGCGAGCTCCCTCTCTTTTGACTGGCTCATGGGACTGCTTGGAAATTAATGCCCCTGAGGGAACGGTGTTTGGACAGTCGGGGTGGATCCTGTCATCCGCTGCCGAGGCTCTCTGGAGGCAGGTTCGCGGTGGTGGCGGTGGTGAAAAGCGAGGCAAAGAATGTTACATATGCATAATCCCCCAAAAAACAGATGTGCTCAATCACATTAATGCGAGTGCAGCACATTATTATGGACTAATTGCCAATTGATAGTAGCATTATTATAATTTGTTGCTGATTGCATCACTGCGAGCCAAGCGGGCTCCGCTCTGTTCGGATAAATAACCTCGCTGAACCTAAAACAACAGCCAAGATGAATAGTAAGAATCAATTCTCTCTGCGGGAACAGTGTGTGTGCGCCGCCAGATCCTGTTAATTGTGATTCGCCTGAAAAGTTTGAGGCAGCTTTCTATGAACGAGGAACCAACTCGCCAGGAAGGTCCCAAATACAAACACCGTTTCCACCTTTACAGCTCAACCAAAGGCCCCAAAAGTTGACCGCGTTAATTGTTTGTGTTCCCACCTGGTATCACCATGCGTCCATGGTAACCATTAGCGATTGGATCTCACGCTCCCACTCGATACGCTAACATTTCGATGTGGGGACCAACTGTGATGCTACTTCTTTTGAACTGTAGGAGGCAGAAACTCACTATGGCACGGTAAGCTGCCCAGAATAACAAAGAGAAACAAGTATTGTTTTTGGTCTACAGGATATTAAGAGCAGAAGAAGAACTCAGTGGGCGCATCAAATGAAGGGAGCCACCATGTCTGAGTTATTGGTTAAGTACATCTTTGGGGTCTTCGGTTGCATTGGCTGTCCCCTCTTATACATTTGTTACGCCATTGTTGCGTGAATGAGGACCACCTAAACTAGTTAGACAGAAGACCTCTGGTAATGGACGACTCAAGAAGGACTGCTATTCCCACTGCTGAACCAATGTAGCCATGTACCCAGCCATCTGAGTCTGCGGCTCAGACCGCCTCCCAATGCGGTTTCCAATCTCAAACGCGCCCTTAATGACCCTTGGGTGCTTCTCTGCCTGCAGTTAAGGAAGTTCACTTCTGATCCGATCAATCACTACTCATTTCAATACCCAGTGGGAACATGGCTCAAGAAGGTGTAGAGGAGCACTGGGTGTGCACCAGAGACCAGTAGTGCCACTGGTGGTTTCATTTAGTGTGCTTTACAGTGCCCAACCATCATTTATTGGTGTACTTTGGACGATAAAAGGATGTGCAAACGATATGTAAATTGAGTTCATAAATACAACTTTGGAATTGGCTGACTTATAAGTAGGAACTCATGAGTGTAAGTGGTAAACAGAGGCGGCTTAGGCGGCTCTCGCTCCTCCTGAATGGTCCTCAAAGCAGTTTTACATCCAACATGACTTCATTCACTTGTTCATACTTTGCGTTAAAGAATATTCTGTTGTCATGACGGCTGTGCAGTGGTATCATAAAAAAGCAAGAAACTAATACTGAACTAAAACCACTATTCAGAGTAAAAATATTTAACGTAAGCAACAAGCACCTCCACTGAATTTGTCCAATTGATCCAAACCAGGACCTGGACCAGGATCAAAGACGTGATCTTGGTCCACATCAATCTGATCCAAGGTCTGGTGTGTTTCTACTGGAAAACAAAATCCAGCTGGTTTGGACTCTTGGATTGGTCACACACTCTGGGGGGGGGTTACGGCAAGCTGTTGTACAAAGTGGAAACGAGAACACAAGCCAACGGTAGCACACGGGCAGACTGGAAAAGAACTCATAAAAAAGGGAGAAACTTTCCAGATATTATGGGAACGGATGAGTAAGACTAATAAAGACAATGGAAGCGGCGGTGGCAAGAACGCAAACCTCACCTTGTATTTTCACTGGTTACAAAATGCTTAAATATCCTCTGTGTCGTCCTTTGGATAACGGACGTCATTTTGAGGAGACTTTTAAGAAACGTTCTGCGACACAAGGCCGCACGTTTCCCTTCTTTCGAAAAAAGGCATTGAGCAAATCGGTGAAATGCTTAAATCATTACACGTTTCCGCGGGGGTTCTTCTTTGGAAAATTTTGCGAGACCTTGGCAGAGGCAATAGCTAAAGAAGTGGAGAGTGTGAGAGAGGTTGTGGGGAATGTGAGTGCTGGGGGATGTGATGGGATGGGATGGGGGGGGCGGGGTTGCCTGTGACGGGTGGGGTTTTGGTCATCTGCCACGGGATAAGATATCCTGACAAGGCAATCAGAGGGAAACAAATCCCGCAGCCACACGGGTTCAACTCTCTCGTTCTTCACCTTGATGAGCTTTTGAAAAATGGAGAGCGCTCGAAATTGGTTTTGTATGAGAGCCTTCAGATGTGTCTCTTGTCAGGATTATTGCCACCTGTCTTCATTGGGCTGCAAAGGTCTGTTAATTAATCTGCCTCCCCGTGGCCGGAGAGGAGGGGGAACGGGAAAAAAAACAAGTCACCGTCTCCGCTCACCCTCAAACGCTCTGATCCAAAACAAAACACACACGTCCTATTTCGGACGAGAGCTCTGTGATGTTTAGCTACGTGTCTAATCAGTATCATTAAAACACTAAATCATGTCCTTCCTCTCTAATTTCATGAGTGAGGCGCTTTAATTGGATATTCAATTTCATTCGGTTAATGAAAGTCCCGGGAAATTTTGTTTGAGGGACAGTGATACGTCTTGTGATCAATGAAGCTGCAAATAGAGCTCTTCAGAGATTCTCTCCTGACTGATCATGAATGTTTTAACTGTGCAACTCGCTAAATGAGGAAAATTAAATAAAAAGGTCTTTCCGCCGGCTGACAGTTTCCGGCGCTACAAAAGAAAATGCAAATAAGTGCACGCTGCGTTGTGCGAGGGCGGGGAAAGGTGGCCCCTGATAAAACGTGTCAGCCGATATCAGAAAATGTAAGTGGAGGCCCGCGGTTAAGAGCGGCTGCATTGATTAATTGGACATGGATAGATTAATATGCCACTGGACGGCCGTGCCAAGCTTATCAGAGTAAAAGTGTTATTACACAACCATCAGCTGTGATGCTGTAAATGAGCGGGGGGGAACACACAGAGCGGAGATTGATGTACTCGGCCGGAGAACTGTGAGACCTGAGGCAGGGAAAAAAAAAACCAAAACACTCCAGCAGACTTTCTTTCTTTTGTTGCATGAGGCCCGTTCCCACTCCCCCGGGATCCGGCTGCTGGCCTCGGCCCCTCCAAGTGTCAGATTGATCAAGTGTTCGGCGGGATCGTCTGCTGCCGAGCGTCTGCACCTGTGCATTCCTCCCAGCGCTGAGATCCCAGCGATGCTCCCAGTGAAGTCTGAACTTGGCGTGCTGCTCGCCGCCCGGGCGAACCCGGACCTGCCCGGGCCCGAGCACGGCCTGTGTTGTGCACACACTCCTGTCACTCTCCGCCGTTCCCCTGGAATGTAAACCGCCAGTTGCCGCGAACCAGTGAGATAAACTGGGGGCTCTTTTGCGTCGCAGGTGCAGACCGGCGTGCGGCGTCGGCCCCTGCCTTGCCAGGTTGCGACACGCAGACGCTCCATCAAAACAGCGACTTGGCGTTAACCCCGCCAGCGCTGGAGTTTCCTCTTCCTTTCACAAGTCTGAACAAAGAAAAACCATCAGAGTTCATCCGATGTTTCCCCCGCGAGCGCAGGCCGCCGCCGCGCCTGCCATCAGCATATGTTTGATTAAAGTGAAAACGAGCTGTTGTTTCTCCAAGGACACCTTTTCTTGAGAGGAACGCTTTTCATTTTGCAGATGCTGGTATGCGGAGCAGCGCTGCCGCCGCCCACAGGTATAATCAACCAGAAAATTAATAATCATTTTGCAGGACTACAATAAATCATTACGCTTTGGACAATTAATAACGGAGCCCGAGCTCCGGATGTATGATTACAATAGTTACGATGCATATTATCAAGGTTTAAATTTTACATTCCACAATGGGCCCTCAGACACCACTGCGCATTAGTGATGTTTAAATTTGGCTAGGTGGGGCGGGGGTAGGTCATGCAGGCTGAGGGACGGTCTGTGTCACCATTTACAACAAAGCTGCTATTATTGCACAACACACTGCTACACCCAAGAGTCAATAAGGGCAGGTAATAAGAAGAAACTTGTTGTGGTTCAACTAGTAAATACCACTCACTTCCAATCATTGGTAGAATTTCAGCCAGTCTAAAAGTGGCTAGTGAGCTCTCCCGAGAACAGGCTGTACCTGTGCCTGTACCTTTAAATGTCAATGAGCTGTGTGTGGCCACGCCCACTCCACGCTCCTATTGGCCAGGGGATGCGGCTTTCGCTGGTGTACGTCCTTAGCGTACAATACACTGTTTTTTACGGCAAAAACGACGTTGTTCAACCGTATCTACTTGAACCATAATCGGACACAGAAGTAGAGGTTCCCGTTCACGAACATGTTCAGATTCTGCGGCTGCAGCAGGACGTTTCAGAATGGTTGGTTACATTTTTCTAAATCTCTTATTTTGTTCATGTGTTGTTTCAGTTACTACCATTTAGCTAACGTTAGCTACAGCTAATAGTGAGGCTCATCTTATCTGGGAGGCTGGTCGACAGCAGCCTCCACTGCAGCCGGGGGGAGTGGCCAGTGACATCCACCTCACAAGTTCCCAACTCTCAGATCTGCTCCTTTTAGCAAACAATGGGAAAAAAATGGAGAAAGCAAGTAAATGAGCCGACAGAATTGTTTCATTTTTGGACCTCATACTCATGTTATGGGGATAGCTAACATATGTTAGAAAACCTTCAGAAAATGAATTTGGCTTGGAAGGTGACCTTTAAATGTCTTCATGTGATTTCAGTCAACTTAGAAGCTACATTCACCTGACAAATCGACATCTGATTTTTGTAGAGAAAAAAAAAGCCTCAAATGCTTGAAATCAGTGGAAAACGCTGCCTATGCACCAAGATACAGGGACTCAGGGTTCTTAAGGCAAGACAAAGACCTGTTTTACAGGAAATACACAAAACAATACCTTTGTTTGTGGTGCTTCAAGAGGCAGAAGCTTTTTTTATTGCTGTCAAGTGTATTTAAATGAAAAAATCTGTGATTGAACGCTCTTGACTACAACTACACATATTTGACAATTAAAGAGGAAAGTTATCTTCCATTTGCCGTCATGTTTGTGCACCTGCGTGAATTCAAATCCACTATTCTCAGTCTCTTTTTGTCACATTTGTTTTTTTTAAAACCTGATAAAAACCTAAAACCTGATGGTTGGCAACCCTATACCAACTTCACTTAACTTCACCAGCTCTGCTCTGTTTTGGTGTAAAGCCTGGATTTAGTATTTAAGCATTTCAGCATTTCAAACTTTAGCCTAATTTTATGTGCAATTACTGACCAAATTCTGTGCTGACTGTTTTCTCCTCCTTTGTTTACAGTTTTTATGGTGTTTACATTGTTTACTTGCTGTGCTATGTGCCTTTAATTGCCCATCCATACGAATAAAGTTTTTTGAATTGAATTGAATTGAATTGAAGAGTCACAGAAGAAATCCAACTCAATAGCTTTGCTGGGTATTCCACTCGTCGAGGGGACGAGGCGATACATCCAACACGCGAAAAAAAGATGAAGAAAAAAAGGATTAGTTGAGCACACTCAACCTTGGCCGACTCGCAGTTTGTGGAATCTCAAAGTAATCTCCGGCACATTCACTTAGGAGGCAGCTTGATGATCTCAAGCCTGTGATTTATTCATGGTAGGCACATTGCAAGGCTGTAAGAATTTGTCAAGTTAGAATCCTAATTAAAACTGTTAATCACAGATTCCTGTTTGTTCAGCACTCGAGTGAAATGAAAAATGTGATCAAATTATTCATTGCTCCCTTTCAGACAGGTAAGTCAGCATAGCTCGGAGCGTCAACGTGCCGCGCAACTGTGCAAAGTTTCTCCTCTCAGGACGGCTGGCGGAGGCTTTAATCTCTGACTTTTAATTTATTTGATATACATAGAACTCATGAGGTGACACCAACAATTTAGCCACCTGATCGGTTTGGGTTCATCCATCAGCATAAATTTAGACATCCAGAAATCTAGCTCCGGGCCATGGAAAGTGTATGTTTGTGTGTGTGTGCAGTATACCAGCTCAGTGCATGCTGGGAACTCACAGAAATAATCTCCTCCTTCAAAGAATGAGGCCTGTAAATAGCCTAATTTTTAAAGCCGTACTTCCAAACCCCCAGCATACTTTATGATGCTCTCCAGCCGCCCGGCCTTTGTTTCACTCGTGCTTCTGGAGCTCAGGTCACAGAGGTCACGCTCGTATGGAGGACAGAATGAGGAGGATAATCTTCATCAAAACAGCTCATGTCCTCCAAGCTTGGAGAAAGACCTGGGCTTCTTTTGGTATTGGTGCGGCGCGGTGAGCGTGGAGCGTTGGGGAGTCCAAAGGAAGGGCAGAGCAACACAAATGGTTGTATCACTGCCCGCTGTGAGGAGCCTATTAAAAACCACGTGGACACCAGCAGGCGGCCCATCTGAAGACCACTGGTGGCTCCCTTTGATGTACAGTAGCTGCCTGATGGCAACTCCTGAGATGGATGAAGTATTGCATCAGACACTTTGAGCAGGACCCTCTTGTCAGCGCACGTTGATGGGGCGCATTGATTGCTGCTGTTCGGTGAAAAGTCACCTCAAGTGCTGCATGATCATGACCAACATGTCAGAATACACTCCAACAGTCCACGCACTCTCAGCTCGGGGAAATGGAATTTGTTGGGATATATATTAGATATTTGCAATCACACACTGCTTTATTGAACTAACAATAATAATAATAATGAGAAGAAGACGAAGAAAACACAGATTTATTGAATTTTTCATGTATATTATTATATGTATATGTATATACACATATTATTATAAGTTTCCTTGGCTGTTTCTGTGAGTTCCGCTCAGCAAAGAGAATAAGTAAACTAGCATCCACTTCTGCAGTGCTGATCTTTAACCTGCATCCTGGGGTTGTGTTCAACCCAGGTGGGCATGTCCAAGGGGGGCATGTCAATCAGATGGTTAATATAATAATATAATATAGTAAACTCATTATTATAATTATATTATTATTACTTACTTACTTACTTACTTACTTACAACAGGGTTACAAAGTGCTTAAGTTTAGTTTAGTTGGGCGTCAGACCCGACTGACCAACATATGCAAGCCGATATTAGCTGATCACACACATAAATGGCCGTTCACCTCCTAAAAAACATATTTTCAAGTAAAGTCTACATGTAGAATGTGAATCACTTTATCTGTCATTCAAACGCGTTGGACAGTTTTTCATTTCGACAAATTATTATTGGATTTGTGCAGGAAAGACAAGACAGAACTGGAGAACAAATATTGCATGTAAGACTCTGCCCTCAGCCCCATTAATTAAACTACTGCAAAGTTCTTATCTTATTTATGTGTCCACCTGCCAGAACCTCCTACACAAAACTTCAAAGATCGGGGGTGTCGTGTTGCAGCACCTGTCCAGTCATGTGATTACATCTTTCACTTCTGAGGGACAGTGTTTTAATCAGAATCGAATAACTCAGGTGTTAAACGCTGATGCTGATGCTGATGCTGTCCTCACATACATACCTTTCTTTACTTTACAAAGTTTACACCTGTACAAAAATGTTGAGTACTTATTCAATTTGGAATTGATTAGCTATTCAATATTCAGATGTCACGTAATATTTGGCACTGTTGGAGTCCCAGCTAATCGGGGCTCGTTTATCCTGCTGCAGTACACATTTTAATATCCTGAAGCTCCCATGACAAGATGGAGAGCACTGTAAATTAAAAGTCTGAGGTGAAACACTTTCTAAATGGCTGAAGGATGCATTTAGTTTGGATCTGTGTCGGGTTCACGTCAATGTTCGCGAAGCTCAATAAGAAAACCCAGCGGTCGGATTGGATAGTTGACATCATCCAAATGCTTAAGTGGCCCAAATTAACATGTCGATACCCAAAACCAACAGCTGGCTCGTTGCAGAAACCCACAGAAAGTAGTTCCTGGGCTCTGTAGTGAACAGTGTCGTATCATCGATGACACGAGGGAACTACCAACCGCGGGTTCATGTGAGGAAACACCGCCCAGTCACCGTCTATAATTAAACCAAAGCTGTGCCGGTGAGAGACATGTTGGGCCTGATGCTGCAAGCTCGGTGTCAATGGTGAAGTGGAAGGTGTTACATCATCGCGTGGTTGATCTCTTGATCTCTTTCTATGAGGGCAGAGGGAAACTATAACAAGTGCTGAACCCTGGGTACGTCTGCGAGCCTTCAGAGGCTTTATAGACGATTTGGAATCATGTAGATGTGTAATACAATAGCCATATTGTAAGGGATGCAAACCTCTATAATTCATGGGGGTATATTTTATTTCATTTAATTTTTTTCAACGGCACAATATAGAATAGTCCTTATTATCCCACAATGGGGAACTTGCAGTGTCTCAGCAGCATATACATACATAAAGTAGAGCAATTAATAGAAGGAGAAGGGACATAGGAATTGCAGAGATATAAGAAATAAATAAGATATAAAAAAGAATGTAGCAAATGCTATGTATTTACAAATACTGCATGCATGATATCAAGTGCGTGAGCGCTGTAATTAATCATGGAGCGCTGAACGTTATTTGTTTAGTCTTTTGTAATACACATACAGAACCCACCATTGGTGCGACGTTCAATGAATTAATTTTCCGTCCTAAAAATAATGCCACGGGTCCTCTTCCTCATTAAATAACTCGGCCGCATCCAGCTGCTCAGTGTTTGCAGCAAATAAACAGCAATAATTAAACAAATCAGCGATTTCAAGAAATGATCAAGTGAATGGGAGTGATTTGAGTTCTTACTTATATTTAAACGTTACCATGGTAATGTGAAGTCAGTGTGTATCTCAACCTAATGAGGTGAGACAAAGCTAAATTAGGGGCTGGTAAATTGATACATCGCTGCTCCTTTCAGGGATTTTCCTGATGGTGGGCAGGTCCTACTGGTGGCATGCTTGGAGATAGCAACATTCCTTATTGGCCCCAAAGGGCACAATCTAGGCAAGATATTTCTATTCAATGTGCTTAAATTTGTATATAATGACATGATTTTCTTAACAGCCTTTTCCAACCTGTAACTGGTTTGACGAAGCCTGTGTGAACCATAGGTGCTTTCTTAATTTTAAAGCAATCTTATTCTGTTGGCCTTTGGTCAAATAATCAGATTTTGCTAAATCATTTCTTGCATTTTTTTTTTTTTTTAATCCTTAGAATGAGTTGGATAAACTTCACCTTCTTTCGAGCCAATGAGGAACTACCTCATTGACCTCATTGTTTAGTTTGTTGGTTTTTGGGACACCCAGTTTAAAAAAGATCCAGTTCTTCACAAGAGAAAAAGATTCAAAAATGTTTCTGTACTTCCATTTTCTTTTAATCACACTTCCTGTCACATTTATCTTGATGGCCATGGTGGGACCCGCTGGCGTAAGGTTCAGCAAAAATGAAATTCCGTACAAAGAGCTTAATTGATGATGTAACGTGTAAATGGAGGGTGTTGTTTTATGAATGGGCCCAGGCAGCTGTCAGTCCATTCTTCTCTGTCTGAGCTCAAAGGTGCTCGTCGTAGCATGTGACAGCCACAGTAGGTGAGAGCCTTACACTCTAAAAGCCCATCCAGACGACGACGACGCGTAGCGCCGCTGACCTTTAATTTCATTCAGACTGTGTACAAATGACTTCAGCGCAGACCACTTAGGGGGGGAAAAAAAAGCTTGTGAAAGAAAGTCTTTGCGAGATTGTAGCTACGCCGGGTTTCGGCACTCTGGCATTATCTACTCGCTGGCTTTAATGACTTCCCGCCGAGAGAAGCCACAGAGAGCCTCGGCAGTCAGACTAAGAATAGCATTAGACACAAGGTTATCTAGGCATTACACTCACTGTAACATGCAATTAACTCCACTCCTCCATTTTCATTACACAATTATTCATTAATGTCAATTTAATTTTATGCATTGTTCTACATGACCAAAGCCTGATTACGGGGCCCTTGCACTCCAATATCCCAAGTTAACTGGTGCCAGCTTCACTCGCAGGCCGACTAATTGCAATTTAGCCCTAGACAGCACCTCCCTCTTTAGACCCTCCTTAATGGAGCAACTGATTCAGAGACAGGTAACGATTGGAAAGACAAAGTGCTTCTCTCTCTGAATGGAAAACAAATGCGCTGCCGCTAAGCTGTTTTCTTTGTGATAGCACCGAGGTCTGCCCTTTGCATTCAGAGAGGGACAAGAGGTAATATGTTTCCTTAAGTCCTATTTGTCTTCCAATTCTATCTCCATATAGACATGAGAAAAACCTATTAAATCACACAAGAGCGTCTATACAGTGCGAGTAATGGGATTTAGTTCATGGGCAGATAACAATTTGAATTTGTCAAGTCGAGATTAAGCCAAGTTTTGCATTAACTCGCCAAAAATATTCCAGTTCGGTGTAAACTTCTGATTCATTTACTTTGGGCTCACCATCTCACCGGGGTTATAGGAGTTCCCTCTTTGGGCCTTCTCCTCAAAGTTTGGGCTTCAGCAGCTTTCAGCGGATGCTCTCGTGCATCGCAAAATAAGTCGGGGAGGAATGAAAGCAAACAGGTCAAAGGGGAGAAAAATGAGTGATTCTCGCCCGTACAGATCTATTTTCACGCCTCATCGCCGAGCCACGGGGAGCCTGATAAACGCGCGCCAGATGAGAGCTTCTCAGTTGCACACGGCGATAACATTATTAGCATGATGCTCGCCGCCAATCAGTCAAGCTGCAGCGAAGTTGACCGTTGAACCCTTGGATACGAAACCTCCTCACTCCGTCATTCCGCTTGATATTTGTGTGAAATGTGGCCATAATCAGTGTGCGGATTGTGGAGCGGCGGCTCACGAGGTGTTTTGCGAGGTCGGCACGACCTCGAACCCATTTTTTAATGAGTTCATCCGCAAGTCCAAGTGGACGTCAGCACCAAATTTGAAGAAACCCCCTGTAGGCGTTCCTGAACGCCACCAACGTAACCACGGACGATGATTCCACATTCATTTCAGTCACTTTCATGACTAAAAATAGCGACATTTGAATTGATCTTAACAAATTGGTTTGGAATTGCCTTTCACTGCGCCTCTTTGACCTACATTTATGCGCCGCCAAATAGAAACTCACCTCCATCCGCAGCTTTGAGGAGAAAAGAAAAGCAATCAGCAAAGTCTTTGTAAACTATGAATGCCTAAACCAACGTATGTCAAGGAAATCCATTCAATCTTCACAACGGAGCGATGACAGACCAGCATGGGTGTCCCAGGAGACGCACTGGAAGCACGGCTGGAAAGGGCTGCCACTGACCTTTCCGTTCCACCCATCTGATGGTAATTAGGTGCAATCCCAGTGTTTATGAAGGCATTAACACAACAACTGTTTTGGCTTTCCCTCCCATCTTGTCTCGATCCTCTGTAATGTCTCTTACGGCGAGCAGCAGTGTTTTCGCGCGATGGCTGAAAGCGCGTATAAGGGCAGCAAATTGGTTCGCACTCCACTCTGTCAGGAAATGTGCCTCGCCCAATAATGGTTAAAAAGTTGGAACCCAGTAGGGACCTTTTTTTCATACACCTGACATGGAACACATGATTAAAGGGTGTAAATTTGAGGGTCACCCCGGGCCAATTGGACCTGTCTTTCATGCACTGATTCACATCAAAGACTCTCAGGCAAGACTCCTCAAGGCATACAGTACGTGATCAAAGCACTCTGCTCTTTGTAAATTCTATTTTATGCTTGTTGTTCATATTTAGTTTCACAGTAACCATACAAATCCTCTGCAAAATTGGGCGGGTGAATGATAGTTTAATCCTTCCAGGACGGCATTTCACGCACGAAACCAGAAATTGTAGTGTAGGATAATGATGTACTTAATAATGTACTTTTTTTGCTGATTGACCATTGAAAGGACTACTCTTTTATTCCTCTGTTCTGCAGACTTTGTAAGCAGGAGGGCAGCAATTATTGTTCATTTTCAGACTGAGAGTAATCAAGGCCTTCAAAAGAAAATTAGATAATAAGCACATAAAATGTGAAGGAAAGAAACAGCCAACTGGAGTCTTCACTTGTAATAAAAGAAGATGTGATTAGCTCGGCCAAAGGTTTACAACATTATGTTTGAGTATAATAGATGTAATTACTTTCATGAAGAATTGAATTCAGCGCATTACAATATATACAAATGAGGTGAAAAATGTTTAAAAGTGTGATTCCCTATCATCACCCCCGTGTGTTTGCCTGGAATGAACTCTTGGAATGAACTCGGTTTGTTGTTTGCATTTTTTTATGACCACAAAAAAAGAAAAATAACAATAATTAGATAAATGTTTCTTCCCTGACATCTACACACAAATTACTGTGTCTGTTAGGTAGGAAATTAAGCAAAAAAAAAAAAGATTCTACGCATCGGATGGGTAACAGCTTTCACTGATCTCGAGGGCTTCTGAAGTAATCAACAAAAGTGCTCTTCACGAGGTTTGATAAATCTGCCGCTCACTCACACTTCTTGCTGAATTCCTGACATAGAAACACACGCACACACACGCGCACACACGCACACACGCACACACGCACACACACACACTGTTTCAATTAATGTTGCCACTTCAAGAAACCTCCCCCTTTGGAAAAGAGCCACATAGTGTCAGCTGAACTATGTCTTAGCTTATCTTCTCGATGACTCCACAGCAGGACTACAGTGAGAAGCACAGAACCCGTCAGTCTGCACTAATGTTTCATGATCCTGAACATCGTCAGTCCACATCAGTTGATATCAAACTGCAATGACAATTTTTCTCTCTAATCTAACTGGAATGGTGGAGTCCACACCTAATCTGGCAGATTACACCACTGACACCTGTTCACCTGTATTATTGTCATCAAGAACAATCTTTAAAGTAATGATGTTCTTGGCTTGGTTTTGGCAGTTGGATGAATACAGATCACTGAGGACACTGTCATAGGTGGTGACTGTTCCAAATTCTTTTATAAATTTGCCAAAACAACAACATAGTGCCATTTACATTGTTAATTTTCTTGTTATGAAAATTGAATTCACAAAATATAAATACAAATCTATTTTCAATTGCAATGTGTAATATTGACCCAGTAAAAATATCCCTTCCTACTTGGGCAGGTGGGATGTTACATTAATCAGCTCTCTTCATTATGACTATAACTATAACTATAACACCTTAACATAAACTATTCCCTTAATTTACATACTTAAATGCAGGACATTTACTATAAATGTATAATTACTCTCAATAATATAAATATATATATAATAAAGTCCAATTAAAGAAAAACGGAGCGAGGGGAGACAAAAAAACACATTTGGCTCTCCCACTTAGGTGAGGCGCAATCTGAGACCGAGCTAATTTAGCAGACGTGAAGCTTTCATCATGACGACAAATGTTGGTGTAATTTGCTCGTAAGGGGGTGAAAAAAAGGGGGTTATCAATGTGTGCTCACTGCTCTGTATGTTGTCGATAGCTGCGGTGCCATCATCCCGCCTGATTGGTGGGGATTGATTAACAGCTTCGCGCAGCCCCCGAGCTTCTAATTTCTCTTTGTCTTTTAATTAAAACCCAGTTCACTCCACCTCTGGCTGTATTGTGCAGCAGTATAACAAAAATGAATGAGCTGACGCCGCGGGGTAAGAGCGCTCCTCATAAAATTATAATTGTCGAGATGAAACTCCAAAACACGCTTAAGTGAAACACGTTTCTCAAACATCCAGTAGTGCACTTAATGCAAGCATACATTTGTTATTGTACTTGAATTATTTAAATTGTGTGTGTGTGTGGGATTCAAGATGGCAGCATGTCCTTTGTCTGCTCAGTGTTTTGTCTGTTTTAACTATTTTTGATGGATTTTCGTGCCCTTCTCATCCCTGAAAGAGCTCTTTATGCTGCTGTTTGTTCATTTACTTTAGAAATGAATCTTTGTGTGGTTTTTTGCCCTTTTTACTTTTTAACTGTGTAACTTTGTCACTGTTTTGTGTTTGCTGCTGCCTATCTTGGCAAGGACTATCTTAAAAAAGACGTTCTTAATCTCAATTGGATTTTTCTCCTGGTTAAATAAAGGTTAAAAAAAATCCTCAATGCAGCTGTGTGATATTTTTCAGAGATTTCCCCTCCGTTGTACATAATTTATTCCTTGGATAAAGCGGAAAAATCCCGAACCAGCAGCGGCCACAGCTGTAGTGGAGTCGAAACACACACCGACTCCATTAAACCTCCTCCACCGTATGATGAAATAGTGCTGACGTGGCGCCTCTGAACATTTACACCTGTTAGCGTGCAAAAAGTGGGATTCTTATCCTAATTTCTTTTAGAAATACCAGGATTCCTTTCTTGTTTTCCACTCATATCAGCACAATTGGATCCCGTTAACGCAGAACAATCAGCAACCCGGCCACCCATTAATGTGAGGCTGAATCACCAAGCACACTGAAACTGGCCCGGCGCGCCACAGAGTTAAGAGAGGGAACATTCTCTCAAATGTGCGTCGGGTTTGCGTGCAGCTTTTATTTCCTCATTAGTCTTGTTTACTGTTTGTTTGATAGAGCCAGTTTGCGGCTGTCATGTATTAGCATTGGCGTTACAATTGGAGGTAAATTGTGTTGCTTTGAAACTGAAATGAGCTATACGTACGCGAGGGTAGAATGTTTTCCCAGACATGTTAAAGGCGTAATAAACTCAAACTAATTAACCGCTTTTTCATTACGGGAATAAAAAATTTAATTATTGAGGTGATAAATGTTAGTAAATACACTTATCAGCTGGAATAAGTAAATGAAATATAAAATCCAAGCTACCTTCGTGTTTATGTGAACCATCTCAGAGTTCAAACTAACGAGATGTGCATCACTCTTCTTTGTTGCATCATATAACTGGTGCTACTGTCCAGAGCACACGAACCCAGGCCAAGACTTTACCAAAGACCACGGGGCACCAAGTCCGAGGTGAGACCAAGACTGTGTATGAAAGATGAAAGAAAGATGATTGCATTTTTTTTGTTCATTATCTAGAAAATATGAGTACATGTAGCCTGGTGTGTAGGCCAGCTATTTCCACTCATTTCAAGCGTGTTTTGTCTCTTGACCAAAATCAGATTTGTCAGGTGAACGTGACTTCGAAGTTGACTGAATCAGATGAAGACATTTAATAAGAAGGCAGAGGCTGCAACTTGGGGGAAATAATCAGTCTGGACCAACCAATGATAACCAATGATTGGAAGTGATTGTTTGTTGTGGAAAGCAAGGCACAGTCTAAAAGCCTGGTAGTGGTGGTCTCCACCGCTCTGGGTAGTAAATCCAAAGTCCACTCAGTCCCAGACCCAGATGAGACCCAGTAAAGATGCGTTTGAGTCCGAGATGAGACCAAGACCTTCAGAAAGTGGTCTCGGGACCATAACAACACTACGTATATGGAACCTTGACATAGCAAAGGCTGCAGAATTATAGAGAGAGCCTCTTTGCCTTTATATGCACATTAAGATTTGAGCTACAGTGATGTTTATATGATTGAAAAATGTAGTTGACATCCATCTAGCCTTGTAGAAGTCGAGCTATGCTGCAAGGATGTTTCCCACACACATTTTTATTTTAATAGTCGGCTTTTAAAAATAGGGGTCCTAACATGAGCTGCTCATACGATGCATATCAGTGTTCAATTAAAGGACATATGGGGACACATTAGCAGCAGCACGGGGGGCCCGCCATGTTAATGGCAGACTGAGCTGTACCTGGACCGGCTCCTCACTCCTCACAGAGTGTTGAGATGGTTCCCCCGATTGTCCACTGAGAGTTGTTTGCATTTCCTCAAAAGCTCCATTTAGTTTCCTCTGACAAGGTGGAATAAGTGACTTGGCCATGATGGATGGAGGCACCTGTCCTAATGGTGGCTCAAACTGTGCCCACTAGTGCACGATACATTGATAAATTGACAACAGTTGGGACATGCTCTGCTGGCAGGGAGAATGAGGCTACTAGGACATCCGACTGCTCACCGTGTTTCCATGTCAGCGTTACAGAACCTCTGCAATCCGACGCCGGAGTCCCCGAACAGCTGCAGGAGAAGACTCGGTGCCTTTGACGATTAATGTTTGATCTCTGTCATTGTCAAAAACACGCGAATGGTGTTTGAGGCTATAACGGGGTCTGTAAGTGTGATTTTTGGACTCCTCTCACTATCTTTGCGAACAGATGTAAATGAAGTCCCACCCATCGGGGTGTCTTAATTGCAATGAATTAAAAAATACAAAAAGTCTCAATCTTTGTGACAAAACAACAATTATCACCTCATTTTGCA
>CAESWR010001114.1:915598-926263 GCA_903171835.1 Mullus surmuletus | reverse complement strand
TGGAGTGAGGAGGAAACCAATCACTTCATAAGTGTGATGAAAGACACAAACATCCTGGCATTTGGAGACGCTAGAAAGTAGCGGGATAGACAGATCCACAAAAAGGGGAGCGCAAAGTTACGCCAAGCAGGGTTTTGTTGATTGAATTGATTACAATGACTATGGACTCACCCTAAAGTTTGCTCACACATGGAAACGGGTTATTCCCAATGTTTCAGTAAACAGACTATGGATCTTAACCCCAATACTGACTGAATGTAAACATAGTCACTCACATGGAATGCAGCACTACCGTTTCATAGGCTTAGAGACGTGCAGGAGGAGGAGGGAGATGAGAGAGAGCAACATGATTGGTTGCGTTTTTACCCGCCTGTGGCCGCTACAGGAAGTGGAATTTTTTCTCTCTTTTTTTGTCAAACCACTTTATTTATCCCCTCAGGCCAATTTAAAAGGTGCAGGGAATAAGGTGCACATAACAAGGGCATAATCAGGAAATAAAAGCAAACAAATGTGCAGGGGACTGTGTGATAGTAGTCTTAAAGATGCCCTATGTGATATGTTATCACTTAATTTACCATCAACCAACTATTCTCTATACCAACTGGGAATCATGGCGCCTTGAGCGCCGACTGCGATCAAACTCTGTGTTTGATGATACCTTGAATTTCTTAACCACTAATTACGTAGCCTGTCCACACGTGCATGTTAACCCCTCCCCCAATACTACGAGAGCTGAGAGCAGAGTGGCCGCTAGTGCTGAGTAGCTCAGCCCTCTGCAGACAGAGACTCTCCGAAGTCTGTTCAGACCAAGAAAACACGTTCTATCTGTTGCTCTGGTGATGTAGTGATGAAAAACTAAGAAGCACCGCTGACACCTCAAACTCTGTAATTTCAATGTCTTTAGAACAAGAGAAGGACAATGTCAAATCACCAATCCTGAGAGAACCTCCGTTTGCCAATGTAGAGAGCTCTTCCTCTGTTCACCTCAGTAAACCCCTTTAAATTCAATGTCCTTTCTATAAATTACACTTCTTTAAACTGAATCCAGCCTTATCTGGACAGCTGGTAGCATCTTCTCCAGCTGATGACATTAACTAAAGTCTTCCTCAACTCCTCACCTTTGACCTACGAACAGGCCTAAGTAACGAAAAAGCACAGATGCCCCTGTGTCAAGGCATCCCCTTTTAAATATAAACCCCTGTAACACAAAGACATGAAATATCCCACATAAGATAATCCATCATGCAAGCTGCTAACGCTAAAGCTAAAGTGAGCGCAGAGTTCTGCCCCCCTGTTTTGGTCTGACTAGCTGCTGTGACATCCAGTGGTAAAACATCGCCAGTAGCCCCTTTAAACAAATAAGGAGCAGGGATCGACTAAGGAGGGGTCAGAGGTCAAGAGCCGGACATGTGTGGGGAGTTTTGAGTCCTGCAGTTGACAGGAGCCACTCAAAGGACCGTGTAAATCCTGCCTTTAGTGTGACGTAGGCGATATTGAGCCATAAAAACCTTCAAAATGGAGATAAGGATTATGATTCATGTGGCACAACGCGGACTCCGGCTTTAACAGATGCAACGCCGTTGTTTATTAATCCTGCTTCAAATCTATCATTCAAATGAAACATGAATTCATTAGATGCAAACCTACAGAGCTAGACGTCTAAACGCTGGACTGTTTGCCGGGTTTTACGGGGTGATAATATGTCCGTGTTACGTTTACAGCTGATTCCCGCTGCCCTCCAGTGGCAAAAAATAATGATAAAAGAAAATACAAATCATCACTGGCTGCTTCGTGCTTTTTGAATTAACACTGACGTCATTTTGTTGGTGCGGGAAAACATTTACAGCTGCCGTATAGAAATAAATCCGGCAAATAATAAATAGCCGCACTTCATATTGTTGTTTTATAAGCCGGAGATATTTTATGTGATCTGCATTATTGTATCTCCTGCACCTCGGAGTGTTTATAATGAGCGTCAGCTTGGCTCACCTCAAACGAGACTCATAAAGCCTCCCTGGGCATCTTCCCTGCTGTCTGTTTTGCATTGCCGTGCGATATGGGCTCCATAACAATCAGCACCGCCCTAATTATTTTTGGCACTCCAAAGTTGCTCTGAAGGAGAAAAGACCAATTTGAGGCCTTTAAAATGCCTTAACCTTCTTTTAAAGAGCCAATTAGCCAGCACATCTACCCATGAAGCCCGGCGTTACACCATTTCTGTCACTTTGTGGGAGAGGAACCTATTTTACACAATTAATTAGAGTTGCAGCATTGCTTATAGTCAGTACTCCGTTTGTTGTCGACATTTTCCCGTACGGTTCTCCGCCATGGCCTAACACCAAACTCCCATTTTGAAGCGTGTTTTTAAAGAGATTACGCAGAGGACTTTGAACACACCCCTACCCGCAGCAGATCCCCCTCCCGGACTGAGGCGAGGTGGGGGATCGGGCGCCCGTCACCCTCCTTGTTGACAGAGGAACTTCTGCAAACTCTTGGCGCAGCTATTTGGAGAGCCGGTCGCCGCAATTATCTCACATCTGCAATAGTTTACTTAGGTTACTCTGGTGATTAGTCAGACTCCTTGGGCTTGACTGAGATCAGGTCCAGATGTTGTTTGTTCACAGCTACGACAGTGAACAAAAACCGTGTATCTCTCTCGTCTAAATTGTCAATAAAGGTCTTAACCGCGGATCAGCTGTGGGAACGAGGCTGATAATTAAGGATCCAAACGATTTTTCAAGAGATAAACGTTCATCTGGGCTATTTGATGTCACGCGTATTTCGCTCTGTATCACTCCCAGACCATGTTTGGTAAGGAGAAGCAGTCCAAACCATGCGTGACTCATGTTTGTTAGTCATTTGTCTCATGGACGTGAGCGTCTGGTTTGGAAGCGGTGGTCGATCGGCTGTGTGCAGGCATGCCTTCAGCTCGGTCACACGTGCGTCACGGTAACCTGCTGCGTCTTGGAAACCTTCAGCTGATGCACACGGAGTATGAAGCATGCGGCCAACCGCTCCGGATTGGCTTTTTTAAACTCATATGTAACAAGTTGTGATGGAGGCTTGGATTGAAGTGAATCTTTCTGTTCCCTTGTGAAACTAGTGTTGTGGTATTCGAGATTGGTCTTGGTCTTTGCACCAGTCTGCAGTTCACTTTTTGAAGGTCCTCCATCCATACAAGTAGCATTTTTGATGGTGTAGAAGTCTTTATGTAGTCATTTAATAGTGTTGCAGTACTGGAGAGTAGTCTTAGTCTTTAAACCACCTTTGAAGGTCTCGTCTTGGGTGGGTGTTGTAGAAGTGAGGCTCTGTCTTGGTTGTAAGACCGGTCTCAAGACCACTTTGTGAAGGTTTTGGACTCAAAGGCTTCTTTACTGGGTCTTGTCTGGGTCTGGGACTGAGTGGACTCTGGAATCAGTACCCGAAGTGGTCTTTGTGTGATTTCAGTCAACTTAAAAGTCACATTCACCTGACTTTGACACCTGATTTTGCTAGAGAAACAAAAAAGCCTTGAATGCTTGTAATGAGTGGAAATAGCTGCCCATGCACCAAGACACATGGACTCAGGGTTCTCAAGGCAAGACTAAGACCTATTGTGTAGAAAATACACAGAAAATACATTTGTTTGTTTGTTGCTGTATGTTGATTAGATAAAAATAATGCAGAAGCCGTTTTTGATCTGTCAAATTCATTTAAATGAAAGAGGAAAACTCTTTCTGTTCTGTTTTGTGATCATCTTTCTCTGATGTAGACGATCTCGGTCTTGGTGCCCTGTGGTTAAGTCGTGACTCCACCACTATCCAAAACTTTCCATGTGTTTTCAGGTGAATGTGTCTTCCTTTCTTTCTTCAGTGCTCGACATTACTTGAGTGTGACATCATGTGTCTGCAGATTAACTGAGGGGACGAGAATTAATGGCCTGCAGTGGTGTGTCTCCGCCAACTGGTCTAAGAGAGATCCGAGTCCAGAATATATTTGTGGTGAAGACTCTGAAGGAATTTAATAAAAGTTATTAAGTGCATCCCTTCTGTTTCTGAGTTATGTGTTGAATAAAATGTCACCACTTTATCATTGTATCCTAGCAAAAGTCTGTATTACATTTTTTTTTTTACCATAATCTGCCTCGAATTCTTGAAATATGCAGAAAGAATGATGAGTTGATGGTGATCTTGACCTTTGACCAGCAAATCTACTTGGATTAGTTTGGAGGCCAAGTGGACATTTGTGCCCGATTTGAAGAAAATCCCAGCAGGTGTTCCTGAGATATCGCGCTCATAAAAAATGGGACAGACAGACAACCCAAACACAAAGCGCCTCTGGCAACAGCTGTCGCCAACACGCAGATATAAAATTCATTCTCAGCGGGTCTGCAACAGATGTATCTCCGAATAAAAGGTGTTCATTACTTCTCTGCTTTCTTCTCTTGCTAAAAAACGTGATAGATCGCGACACGTCCTCCTACAGTCCCTCCCACTGCCTCAGCACGGGTGTGTGTTGGACTCAGGAGCACACACCTCCACGCAGCCATGTGTCCGTGATAGCGAGCTGGGCGGTGGGCCTCTCAGCGAGCTGCACAAGGCGCTGACCTTTTGGTTGTAAATTATTACCGCTCCTCCTCAGAGGGAGAGTGGATTCTCTACATTTACAGGCATTCCGCTCAGTTACACATTATGCGGAAAAGTAAGACTAGATAGGGCAGGTGCAAGGTGCCTCTCAGAAGTTTTTTTTTCAGCTTTCAGCCACGCAGTATTATGTTCAGCTCTTCCGTCATACGATGATGAAGTCTGACAATGGGTCGTTTTGTTCACATGTGACCTTCTCAACAATATGGGTGTAACCGCGTAGTGTAAAGCCACGTCAAAATGAGACGTAAGCAACCTTCCGTGATACCATAATACCAAAATACAGCCGATTGTAATTAAGTCAACAAAGCAGAGGTGATTCATTTCCGACGACCTGGAGGTGTGAAAATACTAAATATATACCTGTGCAATGGCAAGGCTAGCACACTAGCATAGCACACTATGCTATATAACAACAATAATAATAATAATAATAATAATAATGATGAGAATAATAATCGTAGCAACAACAATAACATTTATATAATACTACATAATGCTGCGTTTTTTACTTCTTATGGAAAAAGTACTATCAAAACTTAATTGTAAATAAATAAATGATTTTAATAATTAATTGATTAATGAATACATGGATGAATGAATAAATGAATGAATAATAAAAACATAGTTAATTTAGCTCATGAGAGTGTCTTCAGACTTAGAAATAGTGTTAAAAATATCGACAAGATTTAACATTATAATATTTTACAATATAATATTGTAAAAGATATATTTGTAACCTTTGCGTTGCCTTTCAGGGAGACCAATGTCCATGTTGGGAATCAGCTGCCAGCTTTCTGACTCTTTATTAAAATGACTCGGGGAAAACACATTCATTTCACCAAACCGCACCTCATTCATTATCATGCCAGAAAAATTAGCGCGATCAAGGTCTCATTTATTAATTTCTCCCTCATCCTCCATCTGACTACCGACACTGAGGCCGCGCATGGACGGAGGCCAGCAGTCACAGCTGTGTATCGGACTGTGTGTACCGGGCCGCGCTCGCTTCAGAGCAATCCAATCACATCTGAGCACTCGTAGAACCAAACCCCTCCCAGATGTTTCGCTTGGAAATCTGCCACGTGACAGAAGATGAAGACGCGACTGAGGGCAACTGTGACTTTAAATTCAGCAGTGTCAAGACAGTCGGTCGGTCAACAGAGATCCCTGTTTTCTCACACTATTAATTTGTTGATGGATTTAACACTCGGCTCTCGGCTTGTTTTCATGGGCTTATTCAAGGCAGATGGCCCCGCCCACCATGAGCTGGTTGCTTAAGAGCTGGGTCTGTGATGTCTGTAAAGGGTCTACACCTGCTCTTTGTTAAAGTGCCAAGGCGTTACATGAATACAATTGAATTAAACATTGGGAATTGAATTGAACTCACGCAAATAGCATTGAGAGACTTCATGAATTAGGAAAAAAAAAGCTCTGTATACATGTATAACCAGAGCCTGTTTTCTCGTGTAAGGGCAATATGACAATGGTGAGGGTTCAAACCAAAGAAAAAGTTTGTTGTATTTCATCATACTCTAAACCAACAGCACTAAAATATTATTAGCAGTATATGAATACAAACGTAACTGGTCTTTTCAATCCCAACTTGCCTCCCCACTGTATCATGTGAATTACAATATTTTTAAGCTGTCATTTTGATTTAAAGTAACTCCAGTAAATATACTCAAAGGCAGGTGTGTGTGTGTGTGTGTGTGTGTGTGGGGGGGGTTCTGAGCAGGGGGATGTTTTCATGTCAATGTCACATATTTCCGGATCCCCCTCCCCTCAGCCTAAAGTCATTTATAGGCCTATAAGCAGGTCACCTCGCGTCTACCTGTCGTGTGTGTGTGTGTGTGATGCTGTCATCAGCTTAGCCGACACGTTGGGAACCTCCGGATATTTCAGCTACTTGGCAGAAGTGGCGCTAATTCATCCTGAGAGCTTATCGCATCTTTCACTTGTGTAAAGCGACGTAACCTACACGATTATTCACTGTGTCAAACTCGGAGAAGCTTTTTGGTTCAAACACCGCGAGCATTTGACTTCGAAACAAAGCACAGAAAGACAAAAAAAAGAGAGAATATATGCGCAAGTGAGATGTCCCAACCCACTCAGACAACACTTAATCAATCACGGCGAGCGCGGCACTGATTGCCGATCTCGCCGATAGCTGCAGGGCAAAAGTTTGGTAGCACGGAGGCCACACAAAAACAACAGCTAAAGCCTGATGTATTCGCTTGTTGGGGAGTAATATGAGTTTCCCACATACCTTCTCGTGATTTAAATCAAGGTCATTAACTGTGATGTGTTGGAGGATGCAGAAATTGGGACATTAATCCTGAGGAAATAGTTATCTGCAGCGGAGAGGTGTGATCCGAATGCAAAGAAAGCGAATGAAAAATGTGACAAAAAGTCTATGTCACTAGACATTATCTTCCGCAACTTTTGCACATAACTCCTGCGCTATTCAGTATGTCATTGAGGGAGGGGGGGTGGGGGTCCGTGAGAGCATACCTCCTGCTCCCGCGTGCCTCATTTTCTCCGCTATTTATTGCGCCGGCGCCGATATTCTTCCTTCACTCCGACCCTACATTTCAACGGGAGCGACACGCTGACAACGGGAGATACCTGCATTTTAAATAAGAGTGATGGCAGCTGCGGCGAGCTGCATTAGCGGGAGGATTTGTCACCACGAATTGCAAAGAAACCCAAGGACAATACCTGAGAATCGGTATGTGCCCCCCTCACTCCCATACACACACACACACACACGCACACACACACACCAATATCACTTTGTCTCACATAGTTTTTCAGCAAAGTTCATTGGAAACTAGCTCATTTAACCCTTAAGAGGTCCTGGGGATGTTTTTTGACCATTTTAGAGGGTCAAAATACCTAAAGAATATTTGATATTTGACATGTACCTTTTAGGCTGAAGCTGATTAACAAGACTGACTCATTTCAAGTTGGAAAAATATTAATATATGATATTTTTACAGCAGGCTTTCGAAGGAGACACTTTTTGTCCCCAGGAACTAATAGCAGAGTTTGCTATAAAAATCCGTCACTGCAGAAAAAAAAGGACTGCCTCAAATTCAATGTTGCTGCTTATCATTGACCATCTGAGGATCTAATAATAATGATAATAATGATAATAATGATAATAATAATTAAATCCTCTGTGAATTGTATCAAACACTGAAATTGATTCATTGATCAAAAACACTGAGTCTTTTAAAGTTGATATATTATATTTTGATATAATATTATTTTTACAGCAGTTTTTAGCGAAGGGCCGTTTTTTGTCTTGAGGGATGGTTGAGAAAGTTTTATTAAGGAACTCTTAAGGGTTAAGGGGCAGTGTGCAAAATATATGCGTTTCTACAGTATATTATGGCGCTCTTCATGGGAATTCTCTGAAGTTACAGTGGCCTCTGAGGGCAAAAAAAGGAAAATAAAAGAACATCGCCCAGCTGCCAGCGCTCCAAAGTACTTTTATATGGCTAATTCCAAGAAAATAATAGATTAAGAAAATACATTTTCAAATAACGATACACAATATTATATTCAATTTGTAATAAAAAAGAATTCACAGACACCAGAACCTCCAACTCCTCGTCCTCATCCTGTCAACTACATTTAGGAATCGTTGACTGGTGTACTTCTGTCAATCTCACAGGCTTTTCTCCAACACCACAACTGTCTTGTAAAACTCACCACTCAGCTGCTTTGATTTTTTTTTTCTTAGCATGGTTAAGTAACATTAATTAGGCGTAACATTTTCTGAAGTAAGTTACACGGGATCCGGCGGCTCTCAGGGCTGCCACCACTAATAGGCTTTTAATCTGAAACATCTGCAGGAAGTGATGAGTTATACTGACAGCAGAGGAGAAGTGATGAGAATTAATTGCTAAATTAAAACTCTATTTCTGTCAAAAGGGAGAAACTCGGAGCAGTAGGGTCCGTTCATGTCGGTCGGCTTCGGAACAAATACAAGAGTGTTTTTTGGCCTTTACAAACAACCTTAGAGTGTATTTTCATTTGGGAGCAAGTTTGGGAGCAGCATGGTACGCAAATGAACCAGGAAACACTCTCCTCTCACACACTCTTTCACTCACTGTGCCACTTTGAATACATATGGGAAAAAGATAAACCATGACAACGAAGCAACAGGAAAAGTTGATGTGGAAGAGAAATTTGGTGAACTGGGAAATAGTGCAACCAATCACTGTGGTTCGGTCAGAATGGGCGTATCCCACTTTATGTTGTTGTGCAAATGTAACAAAATCAAGTGCACAGACACTGCACATATATGGATGTATGAGGAGATAAATTGTTTTAAATCTTTTTTTTTATAACATATCTTTTATTTCTTATTGCTCTCATATCTGCACTTGACTTTACCTGCACTTGCTTCTGTTGAATTTCCCCGTTATGGGACCAATAAAGTACTACTTCCACTTATAAAGGCAGACAAAATGCAAATAAACCTGTTTTTAAGTACAAAATACTAGCGTGCAGCTGGTTCCTGTCCTTTGTGGATTCCTTGTGAATGCAGAACTCCTGATTCATTGGCTTGCAGAGGAGGCGGGACATGAGGGCCGAGAGAAGCCCAGTGATTGGCTGCAGTCTTCGCCTGTTTGCAGCCGCTACAGGAAGTGGATTTGCTTGGTTCCTTTTGCCTTTAGTGGGCGACAATTCATAAATCAGACAACGATTACCACTCATGTGAGACACGGTAGACTGCAGATGTAAGGTGTGAGTGGGCAGATGTGCGTGCCGATGAGTTTAATCAGTAAATACCAGTTCCCGATCAGTCAAACCAAAGACACGCCCCCTACCTCCTTCCTAGCCGTGACTGACACACAGGCTGCTCGCTATTTCTCTCTGTTGAGTGCAGAGATTTAGATATTCCGTGCATGTATTAATTAGACAGGTGCATCTGCAGCTTGTGGCAAAGGTAAATCCCATTGTTGGGAATTGGCAGGTGCATGAAATGTCTCAGAGCTTTAAAAGCTGTTTGTACATTGTGTTGCTGTCCACGTGCGAACATCTCACTTCATGCCGGCCGCGATATTTCCCGCTGCCGGAGCGCGCTGGGCGGTGTTCGAAAACCACATCAAATGTTCTTTCTTTTTTCTCACTACCTCAAGCTTAAATTGTGACCAAAGGAGATTAGTTAAAATAAACCCCATCTAATTTCATCTTTGCTCTCCAATTTGCATATTCTGGGCTATAAGATAAGATGATTCACCTTTTACGCACTCACAGATGGGATCATCAAGGATCAACTGATGCATCAGTGTATTTTGATTCCCCCCCCACCACCACCACCCCCCCCCCCCCCCCCCCAGCATTAAGTAGCTTTTGATAAAGTCCTAATTTCCTTACTACATCATTATTAGCTTTTGATACCGACGTGCCATCTGGCAAATGTTAAAGCACACGCAGATAAGAATTCATAATGAATATGGTTGACTCCATGACAGATTGTAATAAAAGAGAGGGGCTGTGACAATTATCGCAGAGACAGAGCGTGAGGGCATTTGACAATGTGGCAGGCCGGCGCCCGCTAATTGCAAAGCTGCTTGTACATTTCCAGTATCTCCCCCGACCATCACAACCCTTCATGTGCAATCGCATCTTCGGTGTTTTCAAGGCCCCCGCTCTCCCGCGCACGTCAGCCTGCGTACTTACTCTTATTTAGCGGTTAAATTGAACCCAAGCGAGATGTAACCTATAACACCCCCCCCCCCACCCACCCACCTACACATGGTGAAAACGATTCCAAATCGTTCTATTTCGCAGCCGTGTCAGCTCCTCCCCGGCACCACCTGTCAGCGGGATATTTTGCAGCAATATCAGAGGAAACACTTTGGAGATTGTGCGAGCTGTGTGCTTTCATCAGTGTCCCTTAATTAAATCTACCTTTCCCCAGGCTCCCCCAACACCCCCCCACCCCTGATCTCTGCAAACAAAATACAGAGTAAACACACCTAATTAAAGAAGTTAAAACACAACCAGAGCAGGTTCTACCTCG
>CAESWR010001114.1:861192-872399 GCA_903171835.1 Mullus surmuletus | reverse complement strand
TGGGAATAATTGGAGAGAAGTGTCTACAAACCCGACCTCCCCGAAGAGTGGGAGGGTTTGGTTTCCGGTGGATCCAAACGCTGGATGTGACAGACTGGCGTAGTCAGGTTGATTTAAAGATCGCTAAAAATGTCTGAGAACAGTGGCGTGAATAGACTTTCTGAAGGCCAGGGGTGAAAAGAAAAAAAGGGCACCTACAGCTCGCCACTGCAGAGGGCACTTTAGACATGTTGATATGTTATACAGATGGCAGTTTGGTGTGTTTTGCCAACCAGGAGGGCACTTTAGAGCGCATTTTAGCCTCCCAAGAGGGCACTTAGGCTTGCATTCTTGCCACCCAAGAGGGCATTTTATCATGTCTTAACCAGCCAAGAGGGCAGTTTAGTGTGTTTTTTTCCACCTTAGAGGGCAGTTCAGTGTGTTTTACCAACCAGGGGGGCACTTTAGCACGTTTTTAGCACAAGTTTTTGTATCCAATAAGGGCACGTTTGTCAGCAATTGAGCCACGAGGGTGGGCAATCGCCCCCACCTGCCCCTCCCCTGTGCACACCACTGCGTGAGAACTTACAAATCAGTGTTGCTTCGTCAAATAAAAAAAATAAAAAACAAGAACGGGTCTGATTTAGTATTACTGTAGTCTCTAATTTTTTAAAAATTGAAGCAATAGGCATGTGTTAAACAGCAGATTATGTGTGATTATGATGATTCACTCCTTACATGGGGCAGATTGGAGAGCCATCTGGGCAGCAGCGACGACTGAGGCAGACCGACTCCTGTTACTAATGAGTTGGACAGCATGAAAAGAACAACCGAATTCCAAAGCAACTTTTATGAAATTTGAAAGGGGGGGGGGCAACCCAGACTTCTGTCAGAGTACGAAATTTGTTTCAAGAGAGGGGAAATTGCGGTTGGGTAAAGAGCAGGAGAAATCTCACCATGTGGGCATCCTTTGTTCAATAACGTTTTCGGGCGGTTGTCTGCTTTTCAGTGCTCCGTCGCAGCCTGTCAGGGTTCGTGTTCAAAGTGGCCATCATTTCTCACCTTGGCTGACATCCCCTATCTGACGAGGGTGAAGTCAAGTCGCTTAGATGACTAATAATCATATCAAAGGTGCCATGTCATGCAGCAGATTTAAATAAGAGGGTTTGCGGGGAGCATTTGCATGCATCTGTACGCCCGGGCTAAGAGGCTAATGTCATAAAGTACGGCGCAGACATGATTTAATGTAATCTGTCATGTCATATGCTAATCTTCAGTCCTCTCAGTAACATACAGCATGTTAGCTTGGGGAGATTTCAAGGAGCACAGAGTCAGAGGTGCAGGATGGAGCAGTCTGACGCCGTGTTTGATTGTGCTGAGCCCCTCATGCCACCATAACACACCTTATTTGTACAGACACTGCATTATTTTTATTATCAGAAATGGATAGAGTTTAAATGTTCCGCACATCAGAATCTTCTTAACGAAATCTGTCATCATTTTTTCCCTCTGCATGGCTCGCTCAGATTAGAGGAATTATCAACCGCAATAACCGATGGGCCTTTGGGCTCCAACAGACAGCAGAAATGTCCTTCTGCTTGCCGGAAGGATCATTAAATCTTGTCAATTCATTTCAAATTAATTGTTGATTAATCTGCTATTTGATTATTTCATCATCAACAAAGTGTACATGTAGTCTATAAAAGACTGTAAAATATTGATGATTTTTTTTGTTTCAGTCAAATTAATTATCCAAAGATATTGAGTTCACCGAGGGTGGAAAAAATGCACACACATACGTACATACATATATACATACATACATATATACATACATACGTACATACACACATACATACATACATACATACATACATACATACATAAAATTGCATTACATTACAATTTATAAATAGAATACAAAAAATCTTCCAAATTTGAATCATTCAAAAGTTATATGAAAAAAATTAAATAAATGTACAGTTCTACACATACACATATGTCCACTACACATGCAGTTAGTATTTTGACAGAAACAACGTAATCACGTCGCTTTAAAAATTTATTTTTTTTAAATTTCTTAGTTTTTTTACTAATTTTCTTTGAGGAATGCTGTAAAAGGACATATTTGGCACACATTTGTTTGCCCCCAGTGCAGTTTACTCATCTTTATCACTGATGCGCAGCCTGTGCTCGGACTAAAGGAGCAAAAGTGCGACTCTGCTGCCAAAACACAATGACTGGAAAATAAACCCTGATGAAAATGTCAGGTAGGAAGCCATGAGGGGGGACGGACAATACACAATTACAGAGCAACCCCCTGCCGAGGACTCGATGTGGTATTTTCATGTTGCTACTCTCTCAAGTAAACCCACGGCATGGTGAGCCCCTCTTTGATGTGTGTAGTGGGGGGCGTCCATACACCCCCCCATACACATACACTCTCCTCTCTCTCCCTGCAGTTGATACAGTGTGCAAATGAATGTCAGGACAAAGTCAGCAAAGGGCCCAGCCCCTCCCAAACACACTCCCAATGCACACAAGCATTAAATTGTGTAAAGCTGCATAACTGCAAGTCCTCCGTCTTTGGCTGTTGATCAATGCTGGGGGGGTGCGGTGGTCTCTACGGCAAACACGGACGCAGCTATTACATTGTTATGAACGGTGCTACAAAGATTTGATCGTAATAGAATGTTCTATTCCGAATTCCCTTTAAAGTCTCAAAATATATTCCTGTGCACAACGCGGTGTGTGCAATATATCCTGATATGTACTCTCAACTAATAATCTTTCCAATTATTCAAACCCCGAAGACAGCCTGATAAATTGCCTGTGGTAATTAAAATGATTAAGTGAGAAGTGCAAAATGGTAATTTATCCTGGTATGACAGAGTTAAGTAAATCTGGTTATAAAACCGGCCTAATTAGCTGTCGTAAAATAGAGCAGAGAGGTAACCAGTGAACAGGTAGTTAGAAGGAAAAAAATAAATAAAAGAAAGCAATGCCAGATGGCTCCTTTGCTATTTTCACTTTTATTAGCTAAACCACCCTCTCTTCCCGCTTCTCCTCCTTTGATATATTCTGTCTTTCCTCAGTTAAATTTAGCCGCTCTCTCCTGTCCCCTCTTTCAAACCAAGTCCAACAAACAACATGTCGAAGCCAATGTGCAGCTCGCAGAGACACACAAAGCAAGCGTTCCCAACATCGCCCATCTCAGCACCAGTCTGCGGTGTGCTCGGGAGCATTGCATGTGACACGACACTCGGGGGCACATTTCTCCCAAATATGATTTGAGATGATTGAAAGCTTTTTGATTTAGAAGTGTATTCTCTTAAGCTAAGTGCTCTCAGAGGCCATCAAGGAAATTTAATTGCCTCACTTAGAGAAAAAAGCAGGTTTTCTGACCCAAATGATATCAGATCCTAACATCTCAATAGAAACACATGGAATTGGATGGTCAACCGGGCGCCTAATGTCATTGGGAAATGCAATTTTCTGATGGCATTTCCTAAGTCTGTCTCACCAAAAGCACAAGATTGATCAAAATCTTAATGAGCCATTTTCAGAAGTGGACTTTGGCTTTATGGAAGATTATGGAGCCAAACAACCATGAATGTTGACCTTATAAAAGGGAAACTTTCCAGATTTGAAAAATAGTCAGGCTGATGCGGCTGTCCAGCACAAAGACAAAGGATTTAAAAAGGGAAAAAAGTGATTGGAGCAGCGCTGAGCAAACATTTCCTAGTGTTGCCTAGCTTAGCATGATGGGAGGTTTAGCTTAGATGGTTTACTCCAGACTCTCCTAAACAGCATGAAGATATTCCGCTGCCAGGAGTGCTTGGAATTTGAAAAAAACAACAACAAAAAACTGTGATGAATACAGAGGATTTCTTGGTCCAAAGAAGGGAAAACCTCTCTTGTCTTTATTACACTGTTTGCTGGATTTGGGTCAAGGGTGCAGCTCCTACTTATCTCTGTCTCCTTCCATCAGGCGATACACTCAGGTTGTTGATGATAGTGGAGCTAAAAGGAAAGAATGCTGCTCATTCCAGCAAACCACTCAACACTTTTGCAGCCATTAAACTATCTCCAGCTTGGCTCGGCTCCAGAAAATGAGCCTTAATACCAGTGCGACCGCGTTAGCTAACACCGCCATTTAATTTAGGCCGTATTCATCATGTCGGTTTCATTAGCTGTCACCTAGCAAAAGTTTAAAATGAGAAAATGTTGAAAAGATGAGCTGAGTGTAATCTAGCATTGCCTGTTATGTCTTTTGTTTCCCATGATCCTACTTCATTGACACATCAAGGCGGAGATGCTTGAACCACATGCAGCACCCGCTGCTTATTTCCAACGTTAAAAAGCCGAAGGAATCTCAGCTTCTTCTTTATCTTTGTGTTTACTTTAAGTTAATGTAGTTATGTAAAGTGTTATTTAGCGCCTGGTGCACAAAGACACCATGAAGTCTGCTTTTGCTAATTGCGCTGTAGAGCCACTAGTGAAAGAAGTGCAGTGGCGTGAGAAAGAAACAGGCTCGTAGCGCTTCATCACGAGACTCTGTAGGGGAGCTTATCCGCTCAGTGACATGCCCCGCACCTCTCCACTTCACGGCACCAATCCAGTGAACATTGAAGACGCTCATTAGTGGCTGTGATGTGATTGCGGGTCATGGATAATGCGGTGCTTCTCCGCTCTAGATGTGTTTCTGTCTATTTCGTCTGTGAGTGCAGATGTGACTGCAGTCGATGACCTCGGCCCCTGAAGGTTTTACCTGCGGAGTTGTGTCAGTTGTGGTTAAAAGCTTGGTAAAATTCAACATTAACCAGGTGTTTTACAGATAGTTGGCTGCCGAAGTGCTCACCATGTCAGTCAGAAAATGTAAAGGCCTATTTTATACATAGCCGAGCAAATAACTAAGACTAAATTAACTTGCTACTGAAATCGCACAGAGGCAGAATATGTACTCGAGTCAGTCAGTGCCTGTGTCAACACAGTTTGTATTTACCGATGGGACTAGTACTTCTCTCAAGTGTTTATGTCTACATTCCATCACAATGAATGTTTAACTAATTAGGAAATAAACAAGAGACGTGGCCCGACTGACTGACGTTGTTGACAGTTGATATTGTCAGTCCTTGGACTTAGATGGTGGCCAAGAAAGTGATGTAGGAATGCAGTGTTACTCCAAAAGTTGAAGTGGTTTCATTAATGAGTGCATGTGGGAGGGAACGCTGAAGACGCTCAGGCAGCAAGAATGATGTTACCATTGGATTTGTAAAGGACCTGTAAGTCGTCACACAATTCTGGTGGTGAAACCCCAACACACACCAGCACCTGCTGTCAACGCTTGATTTTATCTGATCAAAGTTACTCAGTAAAGACAAATGCGCATCAACGGAGAAGCTACAAGTGATGAAACACCTGGAAATGGCCCTAAGTGACCCAAAGAAACCTCCATGGCCCACAGCTGGGTTTCCAATGAAGATCAAAGCCATTAAAGCGTCTACTGGGTCCGTATATAGCTCTGACAACCTTCAGATTTTCTTTTGGTCTGGACGTTGGTAAACTCGGGAATTAACTGTCATGGACATACAAGGACTGACCGAAAGAAAGACATGTGGACCAGCAGATGGCTGGCTTGGTAAATTTTAGAACGATCGACGCATGAGGCAACATGTTTATATTACGATATTACTGCTTTTTTTATAATTAATGTGCTGGATATCCTGTACTTAGGATGTAAGTGAGTAAGTATCTGGAGTTCACAGGAGGAGGTTTGAGGAGAATAGAGGACACAAGTCTTAGGTTCTGAGAAATATCAGGATTTGACAACCGTTTTTGCAAACCAACGGTGTCGCAAATTCCACTGGAAACCGTCCAAATGGAGAGGTCTTCTGCATGTAATTCATCTCTCTCCAAATACTATTTTATAGAATCCATCTACATGCTTCTTTAAAACTGTTATCTTTGTCATTTCTGCTCCTTTTGTCATGCAAATTTGAGTCTCAGAAGACAAAGACGATGAATGGGTGAGCCATCTTGGGAAGGTTGTTTGCACAGAGACAATGGTACCAGAGCCAATCAAACCGACAGGCAAATATGTTGGGGCGAATTCTCAAGTCTACTGTTTTTTTCTTTGGCCTTCAATTATTGTGTTGGACACCAATATCTGTCAATTTTCACATTTAATTCAACCACTCTCCTATCTGTAATTACATTTTAGATTCCCATAATGGCGTTTCTCCCAGTCCAAATTGTATTCTCATGAGTCAAAATGGTAATTAAAGAGATCCACAAGGAGACCGAAATGTCTACATCTCTATTTATGTTGAGGAAAATGAAAAATTAAGATATCTTAAAATCTTTAAAGGTTAAAGAAGAATGACGTTTGATAAAAAGAATGAACATTGGCAAGTCAGCAATTTTTTCTGTTACCCTCAAAAATCATACTGTAGCATTTGTAACATTTATAATAATATTGTGTTTTTCTCACATCCCAATCTAATCTCAAATTTTAGAATTGCATCATGGATATTTGGAAACATTTTTCCATGTTGGTTATCTGAAATTAGAATTATGATCAGGACCCGCTGACCTGTAGATAAGAATTCCATTGCATATATCCAAGCATATTCATTCTGGGTATCAAAAATGTAATTGTAGATATCTGAAATTGAAAGCAGAACACACAGGAACGATGACAGTGATGTAATTTTACTCCAAAGAGAGACACGGGTATCTGAAATTGAATTACAGATATCGCAAGACGCATCCAATCTCAAGATCAAATGTTAAAACAGCTCGCAACACACACCTGTACCCTCTAAACCCTGACCCATGAAGAGGACCTCTTCATCCTTGCTAAGTGATGTCTTGAAGTAATGCTTCATACCAACAATCTAAGAAAGAAGAAGAAGGAGGAAAGAAGACCAATGACTCCAAGCATGGACTTTCCAAATGAGTTACTTGACCTCGGCTTCATTGAACATTAATGGGGGCACTTGAGAACCGACAAAGCAAGCATTCCTTGATATGCCAAGAGGCTCTTCAGACATTGTCAAACCACGTCAAAGAACACGGTCCATCAGGGTTTGTGGAGAGCATACCAGCTAGGAGTTCTACCACTGAAGCAAAACAGGGAAGTCTACAACAAAATGTGTAGTGCCTTACAGTGCCACTACATTAACGGGATATCGGCATGTTGACAATCTCACGTATGTATTTGCATGTTTCTTTAGAAAACACCAAGACAGTGTTTCTACGCTGTGCAATCCTGCAATATTTAGATTTTTTGCATTATGATGTTTACAGACATCCCTGTAGATGAAGATAAGCAGGAAAGTGCAATCTAGTCAGGCTGATCACAGACTGTCCTTGAGGCTTTGAAACAAGATCCATTTAGATTGTAAAGCAGAGTAAAAGGAATATGGCCTATAATATCTACAACAGCTTTGTAGATAATGATCAAATGAAGAGGTCTTAGGAAAATAGCTTGAACCCGAACGCTGATTAGGATCCAATTATAGGGTGAGAGAGAAAAATGTGAAATTTTCGACACCCAACTACTCTTATTGCTTAACTTCTGAGGAGAAACACTCTATTCCCCAACTAATTAGTGAATGACACGTTATTTCTAGTGAGAAAAGTCACAATTATTGTAAATGCATAACCATTGCAGACATGTTTGTCCAATGTTTTCTATTGTACATCTTTTTTTTTTACTAAGTAGGATGAAAAAACAAGACACTACCATGTAAATGGGGATTTAATTCGTATAATTTAACAGCATAACCATGAAATCCCCCAAACCCAAAGCACCTGCTCCCATTGTGATTTCTTGGCATCTCAACATTATATAGAAAGAGATGATTCTGGAGTGCATCCAACAATGCCAGTTTTTAGATTACTCATGCCACATACAGTGGAGAAATGGAAAATCAAAGCAGCATGTCATTTATAAACATTATTGATTCCGCCATGACAGATCCACACAGCTGATGCAAGTCAAACAGCTTGGAAACACAACCCTAAGATGACTGAAAGTTCCACACACTGGCAGCAAATCCACACAATAACAGATTCCAGATGGATAATATGAGATTGAGGTGTAACAAATAGGACAGAGCAAACAGCGGCGTGTTCTTTTTAGAGTCATCCCAGGACTGTACGGCTCACTACAGCGTTTGTTTGCCGTGCAGTAATGAACTTGGTTGATTCACTAAAAAAAAAACTGAGCCGCCGCCGTCACACTGTGACAGTGGAGCTCGCAGCTGCTGGAGAAATAAGATCAACTATTAGTAGATGAAAAAAGAAAGGGGAAAAAAAGCTAGCGGTTCCATCTCGCTCGAATCAGGAACTTGTTTGCCTCTGCACAACCTTCAGGAAATACACAGGACCTCGGCTGGTTCCACGAAATGATGCACAGACACCCGGCGCAATTAAGCCCAGTGTGGCATGGGCAGCCATTATGTACGAAATCAAATTACCTTCATTAACCTGCCAAGTTGGCTGAAGGCGTCACTACCCACTGGTTCTTTCTCCGCCCTCACAGAGGAAGATGAATGACAAACCAAAAGAGGTGTAGCATGCTGATATCCCTGTGGAGTTCTAATAGAACATCCCCTTCCCAAAATTTTCTAATGCATTCATACTCATGGAAACCATTTCTGCTGCCTCTGCCACGTATGTTTTAATGTTTCAAAATGAAATGCATGGGTTGAAAACAATATCGCATGGTACGAGATAATTAGCTCTCCTGGCTTGACAAATGGGCCAATACCTATGTGCATACATGCTTTTGAACGCTGCATATGTTGCCTTCATGAATAGGCATTGTGCTGCATCCCCAGTTGTAATACAAATATTTATTGCCATCACTCTTAATGCCTGAACAATGGCTGTGCAGAAGAAATACAACTAAATCACGCCACATCTACAACGCAATGAATAAATATACGGCATCATTCAGATCTTATGGCCGTATCACAGTCACAAAAATACAAGGGGGCATTTTTCTTTCACCAAGGTGCACATTGCTCTTTAAAAGTACATTGACTTTCCACCACTGACCTCATTTTCCACCATGGAGGATGTCAAACTGTGTTGAATTTACACTCTTAAAAAGGGGGAAAGAAAAAAAAAACCCTCCCCCACAAATTGTTATTTCTCTGAGGAAAACACGAATCAGGTTAACAACGAAATTCAATCCTGTCTGGTTGTGTGAATAATAATTTGGCCTTATGTAAAATTGCCAGCAGAGGCGCCGAGGGGAACTGATATTTGTGGTGACTGGCTATCAGAGCCAGCATCAGAGGTAAGTGATTCTATTTAGATAGATAATAAATATGCGGTCATGGGGAACCTATATCCAAAACCCACATAATGACTTTCTGCTGTGGCTGGAGGAGGAGGAGGAGGAGGAGGAGGCCCGATCACTCTTTGCAATATTTACAGCGATTTGCTTTCCTTCATCCTACTCACTGCTAATTCTATTTCCCCTTCATTACGAACACCATATTTTAATGAAAGAGACCGTTTCCAGTCTAAATGTCTCCTCAATCCTTGTATTTATCAATCAAACGGAGGCTTTTAGGCTGGAGGCGCACCGGTATCGCACAGCGAAATCAGTCTTGAATTCCACTTAGCCAGTGCACCGACTGATTGGGGAATTAGCTTGAATGCTATTTTGAGTGATGGTCCTGGAACCTCTCCTGAACAACTATATCACAAAAGCATTAGATGTCCTAAAACCTGCCAAACGCGTGCACCGTGGCATGCCGCTCTCAAAGGGAGTTGCGTTATGAAGAGAAAGGCTGAAGTTATTCTTGAATCCGCCCAATTTATGCTAATTTCCCCCCCAAAATTTGGAGCCCTTGATAACTAATGCATTATGTATGAAAGCCTATGATACCTTGTCTGAACTGAGTTATTGCTTCAGCCAAACGCCACCTGGAGCTGAGCAATGTATCAATATAATATAATATCCACAAATGAGACTGGATATTATCTAGGATTTGGACTGTGATAATATTGTGATGCCGCCTAAATGTTGTCTTCTCCAAGACCTAAAGGGTGCATTACAGATAATGGAACACTATCTCTTATTAGACTCTTATAGCACCGCAAAATGAAACATGAATCCCTCTACCTGCTCGGTCATCGTATCCACACTCCTAATGATCCCAAGCATTTAATATCTTCTGAAAGCACCAACAGCCATCCCCGAAACATCACATTACTGATACCGAGGTGGTAATATCAGATTGTGTCGGCGCACACGCGAAGCCTTAGTAGCACTGCAGGTGAAACTGTTACTTGTATGATCAGGCAGCAGCTTTTCTTAGGTTTTCTTTGTGATAGAAAAAAAAAGAAGTGTGACCCAGCAGGCATAAAGGCAGATGGTGTCAACCAGAAAGCGCCACTTTCCGGTCCTACGGCAGCTTTTGCGAACAAAGTGTTTTATGAAAAGAACAATGTGCACTACTTCTACTACTACTACTACTACAACTACTAATGCACTTTTAATACTACAGTACAGTGACACAAATCTGGTCATTTGTAAGGCCTGTAGACCCAAAATACAACAGGGAGGTTCAGAATACGTAAACTAACACTTAACACATCACCGTTTGGTCCAACATGCCCAATTTCAGCTAATTAGTAAAAAGTAAAGCCCCGAAAGCTAACGTTTGCAAGAGCATGCCACAAGCTAGCAGCTCATGGATCAAATTCTATCGACATAATTGGTTATGGAGACCTTTCTTTCATCATACTGGTTACTGGATAGACAGCAGTTGAATTTCAGTAAAACACTTCATTTTGGGATTTGTTTTGACAAAGTATAAAAGTATTGTGACTAAACATCCTGCTTTTCGCAGGACAGGTCCTGTTCTCACGTCCTGTTTTTCTATTATTATTATAATTATTTCATTTCTTAAAAAGTGATGAAAATGTCCTGCTTTTCATTGTTTTTGAATGATGTTTTTACTTTTACTTTTACTTCATATGTTTTAGTTATTAATTTGTCCAGTAAGACTTTCTATCATTTAAAAAAACATTTGAAAAAGAGATATTACTCTAGCATAATAACACATATTTGTTAACCCCTGAGAAGCCTATCTGGATTTATGTCTTTGGTTATAGAGAGTATTTTGTAATATAACAATTTTCTATCCATATATACATATATATATATATTTCCATCTTTGAGTAAACTTCCAGCATAATTT
>CAESWR010001114.1:837164-850609 GCA_903171835.1 Mullus surmuletus | reverse complement strand
TATTCCTATAACATTTTGCAAAAATTGAGTATGGATTTAACATCAAACAGTTACATGAATTTTTCAAACGAGATATTGAAGTCAATATTTCAAGCGGAGGAGATTTCAGTTCAGAGGCTCACATGACACAGGCTGTGCATGAGGATGAGCTGGCTCACTGGCAAAGAAGACCACGCTCCTTCAAATTTAGCTCTAACTCACACATTGACAAAATGTAATCTATTTTTAAAAGAAACGGTTGTTGCGTGTAAAAAACATATAGCATCAAAGTAGAGGAACTGAAGATTTTTGTGGACATTTTCTGATTGTACTCATCTCAGGTATTATTTTTACTTTTAATCAAATTAATTAATTAGATGGGATAAAAAATCTCTGCCCGTTTGTGTTTCACTAACATTTGTTCACATTAGCAGAGTTACACAACACCTACCAAATTAAATGTCAACGCACTGATGGAAAGATGGACCATGGGTCGATAACACTCACGAAAGTGACGCTAATGCTGGTTTCGTTGCCAGCAGGACTATTTTCATTGTCCCTCTGACAACAAAGGTGATAAAAAAAATAATTTAAAACTCCTTTGGTAACAATAGAATCTAACAATGAAACTAAAGAAATGCTGATATTTTGTGTCAGACTTTACTTTAGCTAGTGAATGCGATGAGCACAATAGAAAATGTTGTGCTCATCATATTCACTAGCTAGCTTGCAGTAATGACTTTGAGCTTTTTCTTGTGTTGTTGGGATTGTAAATGAACATGCCCATGAGATGAAACAAATTGCTTTCACATGATAACACACATTCTTTTTGCATGTGATCATCTTTGTAATTTGGCTATTATTATTGTTACAGTGTTCCAATGTCTTGGTTAGTGGATGTTCACTCTGCGCTAACCTCTAAAGTGAGGTTCTTGTTGTAGGTAAAATGACATTGTGTACTTGTGAAAGCAGATAAATGAATTATAATTGGTGATTAAACACACCAGAGAATCTTTAGCAGTTTACACTGATGGTGCACAGCTGTACTTTAGCGCAGCCAGGCACTGAGGTTTAGCATGCTGATGAGAATGTGAATGCTTGTTTGTTGTCCCCATCATCCTGTATATACTGTATATATAGGCTCTATGTAGTTTAAAATAAGACAAATACCAACCTAATCAAGAGCAGCAACATACCATTCCTGTCTGCCATCTTCTACCTTTCAACTGCCGCCGCTCGCTCAAAACAGTCGCTCCCACCCTTGACAGGCTAATGATCGCTGGTTGACATAAAATGCATCGCTGCAGGTGGCCGGCTCGGGAACACAGAAGCATACTGTATTCAGAAACTACACTGTGGAGAAAAAAACTGATTCAAGAGAGAGAGGATAAATCAGGTTTGAGCAGATAAACCGTTGAGAACATTCACTCATTTCGTTAGCTTACTGCATGTTTGCACAGCCTTCTTTCATTTGCACCAAACATCAAAATTGGGAAATATGGAAGTAAACCAGCTTGTGTAAAATGAAGGCCAAAGTTAATTCATGTTAAGCCTGTGCTAAATTTGATTTGACATCAACTCAATAGCCAAAAGAAAAAGTCAGGGTGTCAACAAAGTCAGCAGGAGTAATAATCTGGGAACATTAATTTATCGAAACATTCATTTGTTTATGATGCTCTAGTATTGGCCCCATCGTAAAAAGGGAATATTATGTTTTGGTAAATTAGTTTAACCCTTAAGAGTTCCTGGGGATGTTTTTTGTCCAGCCATTCTTTAACCATTTAGAGGGTCCAACTCCCTAAAAAAAATGTGATATTTGATTTGTATCTTTCAGGCTAAAGCTGATTAACAAAAGGGAAAAAATATTTACATATGATATTTTACAGCACTCTTGTGGAAAGAGACTCTTTTTGTCCCCAGGAACTATAAGAGAGCTTGCTATAAAAATCTGTCACTGCAGAAAAAATAAGAATGCCTCAAATTCAATGCTGCTGCTAATCTATACCCATCTGAGGCTCTATTAATGATAAGAATAATACTTAATTCTTCCTTGAATTGCATTTGATGGAAATTATTTGAGTTTTTCAATTAGATTATTGTGGAGTTATGTAAACAAACAGGCATGTATAGGTTTAAAATCAGGCTGAAGTTGATTAAAAGAATTACATGTTTGATATGATAGATATGTCATTTTTACATCAGTTTTTAGGGAGGGAACATTTTAATTGAGAGGGCTTTTTTTCTCTTAAGGGTTAAACTTAACCGGTATGTGTGTAAATATATAGATCATATGTGCATATTTTTTCTGAGCTTCGTTATAACATAAATTATCATCCTCCAAACAACGACCTAATTGAGTTGTTCTTGGACTGTTCTCGCCTGAGGAGGCATGAATGAATCTTGTTGAGCGAAGCAAAATCACCTTTTCATTCCTCTTCTCGATTAACAGCTGCATCTCCAATATGGCTCCGACTTGCTAATTAAGAAACAAGGGCTGACTCTCAAGAAAATGCTCCGAGAGAAAGTTTCTTCCCCTGCTCTAGATCAGTGGGGATATTCTTGAGGGAGCAGGTCGTGGGGTGCCCCTCTTCCCAAAATCCTCCACGCCTCATTCTTCATCTGCGGCTGCTCGTCATGTCCCGTCACCAGCACAGTTACACCTGAACACTCTGCTGCTGCCAAACACCTGGCTCCATCTCCCACTGTCCAAATGAAAAATAAGCATAATCTGCCTTTCTGAGTATCCAGCAAATGAGGGATTTCATGACAAATTGGGTGGAGGTTTATTATGCAAAGGGGAAGGAAGAACAGAGGCAGCCAGGAGGTAAAATAACGGAAGGCGTAGTTAGAGGTGGCAGGGATTGTGCTAATGTGGCTGCTAACAACACTTCTCTGTACTGGGATTTTGTCTCTTTTGTGATTTGTGGGAAGGAAAAAGCAGCACAAGATGCCATCGAGATCATTCAGGAAATCTAATGAATCCCTATACGTTTTTATACGATCATATACTACTCAGCATTTGAAAACAGTGATTCAATTACACTCTTTGTAAGAATTGAGGGTATTTTTGGGGGCTGATGGGGAAAATCAAGCACATCATCCCGAAGAGAAATTCAGATTCACATAGTAAATTAACTGGATGATAGTTTGATGGATGTGTTTTTTAAAAGTTAACTTAATTAGCGAGAAGTTCACTCAGGATAAGTGGGCGTTCAATAAATGCCTGGCAGTCTACACCAAGTGGCATTCAAACGCATTTCAAATTGCATGAAACCGAGGGAGCGCGGCGGGAAAAGGAGTCACGAGGAAGCGCGGGTGCTACAAAGACGCCTAGATTGGAACAGTTTACATTATCTATGAGGAGTGTGAAGTAGTCAAGAGCCCCATTTCCCAAAAGACTGCTGAGGTTTAGATGGTTATAAAATCCGTCTAATGAAGCCTCTCAAGCCTGAGAGCCGCTTCACCAGAAAACACAGAAATAGAAGAAGCTTTTAGAAATTATTGCAAATCAAAGCTTACCGCCCAGCCAGTCTAAATGAATTTTTATTGTTCAATTGAAGTCTGCACCTTCATTCTGTTTTCATTTTTAACACCTTCACCCCCGAAGATGTCCAATAGAAAATGATGATGGTGTTTAAGGGAGCTGTAATTCATATTTTCAACACAAAATGTCACACGTGAGCACAGCCTTCCAGACCAAAACAAAGGAGCACATCGTACCAAGTGGGTTGAATTCATTAGTATTTCCAGAAAATATATCGTACACACCCAGTTTCTGATGTCGTCCTCAGCCTCAGTATCACAACATCACAGCACATTAAAAGATAGAATTCAGTCTTACCTTTAAATCATCTTTCTGAAATAGTATGTCTCTTTTTCCACAATCAATGTCCGTTATTTGCGTGTTGTTTTACCTCATGCTACATCATACCGGTTGATTGGCTGGAATGAGGGACGACGTGTAAAATCTACATAGCGTGTAGGCGCAGGATGTGATCTGGTACGGATTAGCCGTGTAGTGGAAGGGTGAAAAGATCGCACATTGTGGGATTTCGCATAGAATGGAGAATTGTATATTGTACATTCGCACAAAGGTTATTTCTTTAAATGTACAATAATAATCATACATCTGCTAGCCACGCCTCTCCCCTTTACGTTACGCTTTAGCCTTAGCAGCTGGTCGGGCGCTGGTCGGCCGTAGCCAGGTCATCTTTTTTCCCAAAAGGTGGATTTTCCACCACGCACAACTGGACTGGACATAGTGTGTGTGTGTGGGGGGGGTGCTCATATCGTCGGACCGGGAGGGGGTGGGGGGGTGGGGGGGCTCGTAACGTCCAGGGATGGGGGACGTCCCTTTGGCTACGGGCCCCTTGGCTACGATCAGCTATAGCAACTAGTTGAACTCTCCATGACAAACCAGTGTTGACCCGAACCCCCCGCCTCAATGTATCAGAACTTTGTTTGGCAATGGAACGTGTTTTCTTGGTTGGAATGGATTTCGGGAAGTCTTTCTCTGACAAAACATTAGAAGCATGCCGTAGTATAACAAAGATGTGTAGTCAGATTTCTTCGTATGGACCCAGATTCTCTTAAACAGGCAGCAATCGGATTGTAAAAGAACTTTTCGACACCTGTTTCCCTCTGATTCCCTGATCAACTGCTCTCAGCAAAGCAAAATCCTGATTTGTTGACAGCAAAATAATAAATGTTGTTACGTGAGGTGCAAAGCCGAGCCGGCGTTGTAACCCCCAGTTAACTTCAGAGCATGCAAAGCATCCTTTCTTGTGTAGCAGATTATTAAGACAACACTAATGCAGTTAAACAAAGCAGTGGCACTCCACTGACAGAATATACAACCAGTGTTGAAAACCTAAACACGGGCCGAGATCTGAGATGAATAAATATTAACTTGAGGCGGACTGGGGACAGACAAAAACAAAACAAACAAGCGAGGGGAAATGGCTCCACTCAGAAAATGGGACATCAAAAAAAAAGAAGAAAAAAGAAAACACTGACATATAAGAGGCAATTGAATTTGCATACCACAAACTTTCATCACAGGGATGTGAAGAAAAGTCTCCACCACAGGAATCATTTAATATTTAATAAATTAGAAACAGTAGCCAGGGCTAATTAGAATTTGCACATTTACAAATCAGCCCTGATAGCAAAACAAATTATGAAATATAACGGTGCTCTGTGGATTACCGAGGGAAAATCAGATGATAGACAAAGCAAATGGAGTATCACTAACAGCATACTGTCAGAACACATCACACAGCTAATCCAGTTAGGGGGGGTGGGACGGGGCTGGGGGTCGGGGTGCCACAGAGGCTTTGCTTTAAAATATTGATACGTTATTCTGTAAAAGCTTTTTTTAAGAGTACATTCAGCCTAACACTTGCTTATTGCTCATGGGTCATTAGCCTCTCATCCTCGGCTGCTTGGCCGCTTTGCTTTGAGAGAAAAGCTTGTGATTAAATGAACGTGTTTGCTCTGCTACTCCATTAGAGGGGTCTGGAGGCTCACGCCGCCGTTGTTTATGTACGCAGACAAAGGCAGGCAGTGTGTAAACTGCTGTTGTATTCATTATTAGATTACTTCCTGGTGCGATGGCTTTTGGTAAAAGCCGTGGAATTCTTGTAAGCAGCCAAGACATGCACTCAGAGGAAAAGCATTTATCAAGCGATAAAGGCCGAGGCTGAGCTATTCAAATCTAAGCAGCAATATAGTGTATGACACGCAAAATCTGCATCAATGAAAGTCAACTAAAGAAACGTGATTTAGAAGAGAGTGGATTGTGGCAATTCCACCCGTCAGGCTCGGGCTTTTAACATAACTCAGTGAAAGTGTATTTATCATAATATAGCAAACACATAATGCAACACTTAAACTTTAGTTTACTCCAATTTAGATTGATTCTATCAGGTTTTCGCCGCTGTGAAGTTCCCATCTAACCTCTCCACTTCAGAGAGCTGCTAAATCAAACAACAGGAAAAGAAAAGTCAGCCAACCCTGATGATTAACTACACACCCGACGAAACACGTGCAGCTATGATCCGCATGTGTGTAATGTATTCAACATCACATGCCTTCAGATCAGTTGATTTCCAGCTGATACGGTCATTCAAATACGAAATGACGACATGTGAGAAAAGTTCAAGCAGGACATAGCAAAATCACACGATTGTAGTTGCACGCCAACACACTGACACCACCTGACGTAAACTATAAATTATACTTTGGTGACCCAAAATGTCATATCATTAGCTTTCAAAGTTGTAACTGGAGGGTTACCGGTTCGGCCTGGAGAGTTCATGTCGAGGTGTCCTTGAGCAAGACACTGATGAGCAGGTTAGCGCCTTGCGTGGCAGCTTCAGTGTGTGAGTGTGTGTGAATGGGTGGATGCGATGTACTATGTAAAGCGCTTTGGGTACAGTTTCAGGTATAGAAGAGTGCTATATAAATACAGACCATTTACCATTTAGGATGTTTACAGCAGCGTGGCCAGTTACTGGTTCGACCTCCCATCCTGGAAAGTTTGTCCTTGAGCAAGAGACCGAACACCCCCCCTTAACTGCTCCTGATGAGCAGCTTGGCTTCTTACTCCATCAGTGTGTGAGCGCGCGAGTGTAAGTGCAACTAAGGTAACATATTTGTGTTACAGGTGCTTTTTGAGCCTCCGTTCAGGTAGAAAAGTGCCATATAAATGCAGCCCATTTACCATTTCACCATGATTCTTTGTGCTGGAAGTGCATCGTGGCATCTTGTGATGTTTGTGAATACTGGTGTACTGGTTTCAATCCCATCAACATTGCTTTCAGCTAGCTCCATCAAGTGCCTAACATAAAAAGTTATAATAATAATAATCTGTTTCCAATTTTTCGCCTGTGTGTGCTCTCTCCTCCGCCAGTGGGATGCAAAATTAGACTCCTCGCACCCCCATATCGCCACAATGGAACAATCCAATCTACGAATACATGGCCCTAAAAACAGACGTTAAAGTAACTTAATTTTTGATGATTTGGCGTCAATTCTACAAGGGAGCAAAGATTTTTCCATTTAAGATGCATCCCGCACATTCTACAACATACACAAAAACACGACTGTCCATTTTCCCAATCAGCTGAAGGCAAAGACCTTTGTTTCGCGCCACATCCGAGTCTTTGCCCCCTCATTTCCTCTCTGCAGCTTGACTTTCATCTCTCCATAAAGCGACAGACAAAGAGAGGGACACATTTATGGAGGCTCGTCCTGCCAAGTGGCACCAGTTAGCATTATTCACAGTTAATAGACTTCAATATTAATCTTGTAATATTTTAACGGGGCCTGTGATAATAACTCGGTGGAGAAAACATCCTTGACAACGGGGGGTCAAAAAGTGCCCTTTGAATGGAGAAATGTGTTCTGACATTGTCAACCTTAATCTGCACCGCTGCTGTGATAGATAAGGAAGAGGAGGCTCACATGGGTGGCAAAACTATAGATATGAAGACTGTGAGTTGGTCATTTAAGGAAATTAGTTTACTTTGTGATTACAACTGGACGGAGCATCTCGTATAAATGTTAATCAGGGAGAACCTCTCACACTTATCCTTGTAAATCATGAAAGTTCGAGTATCAATGTAATAAGATGATTTAGCAAAACTGTCAACTTTAGAGAAAAAATGCTAATAATTTTCTAAAATTGCAGATTTCCACAAAATGGTTAATTAAACAATAAGTTTAAGAGTTTTTTCCAATGCACAAGACACTGAAATAGAAATTTGGGTAAATTATGTATGTCAGCATTATATAAATATGCCGCAAAACCCATATTTACACCTTCTCTGACACCCATTTGAAACACCAATGCAGCAAGTGGTTGCCATGAGTCTGTTTTAATGGCAACACTTTACATAATATTCACTTTACATAACCAGGGTACTGCTTTTTTTTTAAATCTTTAAAAATATATATATTTTTCAGTGGAATTTGTTGCATTGCATTTGAATATAAGTATTCAACAAGATGCATGATGATTTGTATGTGTGTAGTTGTGTTGTATTATTGTATGTATATTTTGTTGCCCTTAGATGTATAGTTCAGGCTCAGCTGCCTACTTCTGTTCTGCAACATGCAGCCAGATGCTCCGAAGCCCACTGAAAGTCAGAAGGGAATGCATAGAAAGGTTGCACGCATGACAACGGAACTTCCTGAAGCCTTCAAAATAAACATCCCTCAGCCCCGGTCGTTCTGTGTTCCCAAATCTCTGCATTCCTTCAAATCGCACACAAACCAGCAGAGACAAGATCAGCGTCATGTTACAGATCTATCAGCTGCACACTTGGGCTGCCAGCTGTCTAAATTCACAACCAGTTTAAATATAAAAAGATCACTTTGACATAAAGGCACAGAAATACATTGTTTGACAGCCCCAATTTATTGATCCAGAGCCGTTCGCTGATGAATTATTAGTTTTCATACCCAAAAGTCTCGGGGGATTGTTAGAGGCAGGATTTGGTCCATGAAAACAAGTTGGTTCCCATCAGCCGTTTAATATTTCCATTCATATCGAGTGAATGCGATGCAGCCATGATTTGGTGCTCATCTTCATACCAAGAAGCACAAATATTCCGGTTTGACCCACTTGAAGACATGTGATCAGAGGCCTCTGCTGGCAGCTGGCTGGATTCAGGAAAGAATCCAATATTCTCCTGCCTCGTCTGATATCTCATTTGATGTTTCACGATTAAGTTTAATGTTACTTTTGAAATATCCCCAAAATATCTACTTTGAAAAAAGCCCAGATCAAATCGCATAATTTAAAAGACAAGGGGTCAGTCAGTCACCGGGAACTCACAAAGATTCTCTTTCAGCTGGAGAAAGAGTGTGTGTGTGTGTGTGTGTGTGGGAGGGGGGGGGGGGTGATGGTGGTGGGGGGTGTCATTTGGAATCACATACAACATCCATTTCAAAGGGCAGGTTTATTTGATTAGAAGCCATGATGGGAGGATTCAGAGAGAGCAGGACATCCTTGATGAAAAGGGGAGAACTGGCTGAAATTATGATGAGTAAAACCTCCACCCCGGTGCCGCCGAGTCCAGGTGAGGCGAGGAAAGAGTAAGAGAGCCGCGCGCCTGCTGATCAGGCCCGTGTTCGGGTGCATCTCAATTCGGCTGCCAGTTGCACAAAGTAAAAGAAAAATGTCAAATTCAATGCTGAAAGGTTTTCTGGTGTATCTACAATAAAGCAGGTCTTTGTCTTGCCTTGAGAACCCTGAGTCCGTGCACAGGCAGCTACTCATTTCAAGCATTTGAGGCTTTTTTTGTTTTTCTACCAAAGTCAGATGTCAATTTGTCAGGTGAATGTGGGTTCTGAGTTGAATGAAATCTCATTTCTCATCTCACAACGCATTTAATAAGAAGGCAGAGGCTGCAGTTTGGGGGGAAAAAATCAATTTACAAATTATTGGAAGTGATTGGTTGTTGTCCAAATCCAAGATCCAGGGTCAAAATGCCTCTAAGTCTGAGACCAAGACCTTCAAAAAGTGGTCCTGAGGCCCGTCTGAAGACCTCTGAAGACCTCGAGTACTACAACACATCAGCACCTTGTTTCTGCTTTAGCTAAAGAAACTTTGGTCATGTGATACACTCAACATGGGCCGATTTGTATGACACTGTATGTGATGTAAAGATGATTTCGTCCTTCATCTGGAGGCCTTCCACAGGCGTGAGCTGCGGGCTCCACCCCACTGTCCCCATGTGCCAACATGTCAATCAGCTGTAATTGCCATCCTGGAGGAACAATATCAGGCTGTGGAGCTCTAACCACACAGATTCATTGCAACACCTAATCTGCTAATGAGCTCAGCATGGCTATTTTCAGCATTGCCGCAGACATCATAGCCATTGCTGAGGAGGCCTGGCGCGGCTTCCAGTGACAGCAGAGGACAGTTGGCCTGTTGGAGGATGTACAAAGCAGACCTCAGTCTGCACGCTTCAGGACAGCACAGTTGCTCCAGATCCTGTTTGGAAGCAGTGTGTGATCCCACCACATCACACTCACTCCTTAATATTCTGATTTAGGCGGCTACTTTTCCATTCCTTCAGATGACACATGAGGATATTCCGCCACAAATGTATCTGTGTAATCTAGGTTTGCGTCTGCTTCTCTCACAAAATCATCGATAATCGTGTAATCTCACATCGTACATTTAACACCAAAAGGACACAAGTTTGCGGGCTCAAGTTTTGCTGTTCAAGAACAAAGGCAAGAAGAAAAAAGCAACACAAACAATCCTTAATGGAACTGATACAAGAGGCTTTTTAATTATCTAACTCAATCAGCTAAAGACCAGTGGATCAATGAATCCCCATTACACTCCCCAGCTCTGTGCCCAGACAGCAGCAGTTTACATCAGTTTAAACAGCGAAGCATGCTGCAGCTAAGTGACAGATTACAGGTTGTGGCTAATCTAATGCGCCGGCCGCATTTGTACAGAGTACATCTTTAATTCAGACTGCGAGCTTCTCTCATTGTGACCGTGTCGCTTAACTGTTTCAACCTCTCTGAAATATTTATCCTGCCCTGCAGTGGATGTGAGTTTCAATTTTGAATGCTTCTGAGTAAAAACAACCTTTTTTTTTGCAGAACTTCTGATTCTGATTTAGGTTTGCGACTTTGTGTCGAGCGAGATAACACGAACATTTTAGATTGGGTTACAGATTACAGGTATAGAAATAAGGAATTTAAAATCACAATCAACAAACAGAGCCGCACAAAACATTGAGGCTCATCCAATATGAGCGACCATGTTGCTGATTGGTCATGTTAGCCGTCATTTATAAATATTAAAGAGTAACTAAAAACCTTGTCCTTTCTGACCTCCAGTTATGTAAATTCTCACCTTGCGATAGCGACGGGGTTCTCCAGGGCCCGCTGACATCACCGCTGGGTGCTGTTACAGCTTGTGGGAACAGGGTTGAAGCTCCCAACCAGAGAAACCAAAAAAACAAAAACAAAAAAACACAATCGCTGAAATGCTCTTATCATCAAGTATCTAAAATATGCAAACACTCCTAAGATCTGCACGCATTACATCAAACCCTGATTGAATTTCCCACTTGCATCCTATAAATACAATATGCTGGATTGAGATTCAGATGTGGGAGCACTAACGGTGAGGGGATGCTGATGAAGGAGGCCATCTACTGCAGCTTTTCAACGTCTACATCTAGCTGAGACGGTTCAGTTGCCATGACAGTCGTGGACTGGGAACTAAGTGAGAACTGTGCCAACTGAGACCAAGAGTTCAGCAAGACCACTATGCAAGACTAGGACAAGATCAAGACATCTGGAAGTTTTAATGAGACTAGTGCTAGGTATCGGTATTCTATACCTGAAAGGTATCAATCAAAGCAACCCAAGTAGTATCGAAATTGCACCTGTCAAACGATAGCTGCAATTGATTGTTTTTATACCCAGATCTAGAAAAAAAAAGGTCTGTTTTGATGGTTTTACTTGCCAATCCCTGCGGGCATAATTTGAGCACTTTCATTGCATGTATTTGTGTAAAAAACTTTAACATTTATTTATGTATTCATTTTCACATTTCTTTTTAACATTTGCACAACTGATTGCTTTGTATTTGCATGATTAATATTGAATGAAGAAACAAAAAGTAAATGAAGCACTCAATTGGTGTCGGTATTGGTATAAAGATTTTTTAAATGATGCCCAGCCATAGACAAGACCTTCAAAAGATGGTCTCCAACGGGCCTTGAGACAGACCAATCTTGAGTACTATGATACTACTATGGGTAACTTTCTGTGAAATATTTACTGGTTTTGTTGTCAAGACTGCTCAAACCGAGAACAAGACTTTACCAGGTACCAGAGACATCAGAAAGTTGAGACAAAACCCCAGTAAAGATGCTTGTGAGTCCAAGACGAGACCAAGACCTTCAAAAAGTTGTCTCGAGACGGGTGTGAAGACCGAGACCAATCCTGAGTACTACAACACTACTGTGTGGATGAATCTGGTAAGTCTGAAAAGCATGTGGATCGCATCTGTGTGTTACATAACACATCTATATATGAAGGAAGCGATTGGATTATACCTCTTGAATTTCAATTGGTCGATGTTGAGTGTTGAGTATTTTTATTGGAGGATTTTGAAGAGTCCTAACACGCCGATTATGTTTGGATCGTACAGTTACATTTTTTTCCTCGAGGAAATCATCACCCAGCAGATAAATTCACGACCTGACACACACCGGCACGTAAGCACATGAAGAAGGCAAGCATCATATCCAAATGAAATCCTTGATGTTTTTTCTCGGTGGATTCAAAACGGTTCTTTTGGTTCACAAAGAATATGAAATCGACTGCAGATTAAATCAAAACAAAGTCAAAAGCTCCGAGTCTTGCAGTGGACAGCTCTGCCTCGTCTTGCCACCGCCTTCGTGCCGAATTTCTTTCTCATCTAAAGGCATCCACACAATTATTTCAGGTCCTGCCAATTGAAAATCTGATTGGGGTTATGAATTTGGGGGATTCATTTCACTGCAACGATGCATCAATTGTTTCCAGTAAGAGACGCAGAGGCGGTGTTGTTGCTCAGTAAACTGATCATACTATGAGTGTACTAATGCTTCTGTGGTGGAATCCATTGATCTGCTGTCCCCCTGCATCGTGCTTTCCTAATGATATCTGAGATGCCACTGTTACAGAAACAGAGAGCAGCATTTCCCCAGCCCTCTAGAGCAATTTATTGTGGGAAGGTAATAATAAGTCTATATTTGAAAAAATGGACTGGATGAGCCCCTGTCTGGATGTGGGCTCCGAGCCTGAAACCACAGCAGCTCGCGGTGGCACTCAGAGTCATTTTTAATCTGTCTGCTGAAGGAGACGTCGATGACGGTAAAGAAGAAGCTTAAAATGATATGTTACATTGTATTTGTTTAAATGCACCAAATGTTTGCCATATTTTACACTCTTTCGGTTATTGTGTAATCAATAATTGCACAATTGTATTATTATGATCACATTTTTTTTCGTGCAAAATTAACCATGTTTTACTATATTGATTGAGTAATACTTGACAATAAGGATACATTATTTAACATGCTGTAAAGCACTGATAAGCATTTCCTAACAGCCAACTAAGGTGCTAATTGACTCATTGTTACAAGTGTGACTTGATGCCATGTAAATGATAATGATAATTGATTTCCATCTTGCCCATGTTGTAGATTCTGACATAACTTTCCCAAATCATCCCAGCAGCACCATGTGATTTCTATTTTAAAACATTGTGTGAATTGCCCTACCCTTTCACTGATAACAGATGCCTTCATCCACCATCACAGGCTCCACCCACCTCCAACAACCTTCAGCCTGCGAACCTGCTTCGTGATGATCACTGCTGACCCTCATGTTCAGTTATGGACCCGCATTGTGAGATGTCAGCATCAGTTACAATC
>CAESWR010001114.1:748887-769347 GCA_903171835.1 Mullus surmuletus | reverse complement strand
CCCCACCTCCTCTCCCCCCTCTTCCATGCTAGGGGAGGTCCCAGGTGCCACAGCATGCCAAGGGTCATCATTAGAAGATGGCTGCCTTAAAAAAAAACCATGAAGAAAAGAGAAAAAGAAGCCAGCGCGCAGCATCTTGTGGCAATGTTTACTCTTTTATTTGCTAAAAATCATAAACATTAATGAAGACGATTTATGGAGCGCGCGCCGTCTCACATCTTTCATTGTTCTCTTTCTCTCTTTTTCTGTCTGTCTTTTTCTTCCCCGGCTGTGTAAACAAACAAAGTAGTGACTGAGGGAACGACCTAGCTCCAGATATGTTTGGGGTGGCGAGGCGAGGCGAGGCGGGGCGAGGCTGGGTGGGGTGGGGTGGGGTGGGGGGTGTTGAGGGCTCATATCTGATTTGAAATTCAGACGGATTGGGTGATCAAAGGCGGCTCAATATCTCTCAGCCGTTCAAAGGGACTCGAATAAAACAAATGTGATGTGACCAAGTGCAGAGGAGCACTCATTAAGAGCTAAAGCAGATAATGACAGGTAAGACGGGGAGACGGCGCCGCGCTCTAATTCTTCCCCCCACTGAACAGCCGTTTGTTTACTTTCGAGCGTGTGTGTGTGTGTGTGTGTCTTCCCTGCATTTTTGCTGCCGTTTGATATTGATTAGGGAGGGAATCGGAGAGGAGGTACTCGGGGGTTTCAGACGCCGCCGCCGCCGTCCCGCTCCCTTTTGTCAGAGAGTTCCGGGCTGTTGTTCCTCGGCGATGCGCCGGCGCAGGGAGTTTGGGTTGCTTCGCGCACAAAGTCACACGGAGCTAAACGCCTCCCTTTTAGGGTCTGCAGGGTATAAACCACCCCATTGTTTTCTCTTTTGTGTGCGTGTGTGTGTGTGTGTGTTAGGAGACGCGAGCAAGCTTCACGCCCACCTTTGCTGTAATAAGAGACTTTTATGCATTTACGGGAGAAATACATCAATCTAATGAAGTGACTCTGAGGGAGGAGGGGGCGTGTGTGTGTGTGTGTGTGTGTGTGTGTGCGGGGGGGGTCTCCGGTGAGGTGGCGCTCAGAAATAACACACAAGCTGTGCCGACAGAGGAAGAGCTTTATATGGAGCTGAAAAAAAAGAAGAAAAGAAAAAAGATGTGATTAATCTGTAGATGTGTTTGATGTTTTCTGGCGCGGGGGTCTCCACCCACCCCTCTCTGTTTTCGTGTCGTGACCTTCAGCGAGCGGTGCCGCTCCAAATGAGCCCGGGTCAGTTTTGTAGTCTTTTTGTGCTCGGAGGAGCCATGAAATATTCAGGCTCGGCGCTTCCCTGAGACCAGGCTGGTGGCTGTGGCTTTGTTAGCGCCGGGTGTCCACTGTCCACTCCGCACCTTGAACCACTGTCCGGAGGGGGTGCACCCGGGAGCCCCCCCACCACCACCACCATCAGCGCTCCCCGCCGACATAATGCTCCATTTTTCTGCATATCTCAGCCGAGGAGGGCTCTGTGCGCCTCCATGCAAACAAGAAAGAAAAAAAAACCTCCCCCTGCCTCATTGCCTGATAGAAGCGTATCTGCTGTATGGCTATTTCCAGCAGGTCCGGGGTGCGGAGTATAGCTCTATGTGGACTTTGTCAATTCATGACCAATGGCGAGGTCCTGCATTATACACTAAGCTGAGCAGGAGAGCAGGTTTGTTTTATTCACAACCTTGTGGATTCAAACAGATTGCTCAGACTGGGGAATTGAAGCAGATACTATCATACAGGTCCAAGACATGGAGAGAGAACAGGTAGGAATAAACTATGTATAAAAGCGCTGGTAAGCTTCAGCCTCAGGCAAAGCTACACGGGCTACAATGTTACCCTCCCCAAAGCCACAATCAATTCTTGGCTTCATGGTATCCAAATGTTTATTTTTGCTCGGCTGAAATATAATGACAAGTCGTTCACGGATACAATTGTACCCTCGGCTCACATTTGTATTACACGCCGCCTTGCTCGGATTTAGCCTGGTTTTTGAGTTCAGAGCTGATCAGATCCAAACAAGTTCTAAACACTGACAGTTTGGAGTGGAACCCGCCCGCCCGCCTGTCCGCCCGCCCGCCCGCCCGCCCGCCTGCCGTTATATTATAAATTGAGAAACGTGAGGGATTTGCGTGATTTCCGAGTGCGACGCGCTGTGTTCCCCGGATAGCGCCCGCCCCGCCTCCACAATTCCAATCACTCCAGATTCCAAATCCCGCATGTCAGAGCTAACAGCTGGAACATATTACCGCCGGAATCCTCCCTCTATAAAATAATGTCCCGCCACATCCCAAAATATTATCATCTCATTCAAATTCATAACATTGATGGTTTCAAGCATCATCTATATAATCCTGGAATAATTTCCCCGCCCGGCCGTCCCCGCCTCACAAATAACTGTTCCGTGGCCGAATCCTTTGTAAAAGGGCAGCGTGCGGGCCGGGGTCGCCGCCGCCGCCGCCGCCCGTCCGGTATGATACATAAGCCCGACTATCTGCTTTGCCTAGCCTGACATGCGCTTAATCCAGCCTGATGAAGGGATGCACTCCGGTGGTTAGCGGGAGGGGGGGGGGGCTTCGCAGATGCGGCGAGCACCACGCGACCCTGGAATCCCACCTCCACCCCAATCTCCGCCTCCGCCTCAGACACACTACATCCGTAAGTATTCCATTAACCCCGCTCTGGAGAGCCGCGAATGGCTAAATCAATGAGCGTGCGTCTGCGGCTTTGTCTTCCTGTGTCCTTGTCCATGTTAACGTGTCATGTATGTTCGCAAAACACATGCCGGCTCCCGCTGCCCCCTCACCAGACCCCGGCACTAAAACCTGCTGCATCTGCGCCATGACGCACTTCCACGGTTGCTTCTCGGGCCTGGTGGAGTTTGGGGAAACAGGAGGTGGTGTGGGGGCAGGTGTGTGTCACCTGCTCGGAGCCGGCGGCTTTTCCTCACACACCATCACATACACACCTCGTTAGCGTCATGGCATAATTGCCTCACATTTGACGGTTTGAGGGAAAAGAGGAAGCGAGCACACCCCTAACCCATTTTTCAGTGCCGGGAGAAAAGAGTCAGGCCAAAAATATGACTTAGACAATTATGCTACGAGGTTAAAAATATGCAAATCTCACACACATCAAGTCTGAACACACACATACACACACACACACGCTCATAAAGCGGAATGGACCCACATTCGTAGCGTTTTAGCATCACACAGTGATAGAATTCAGTGTGCAGCTGCAGCAGATTCTGGACGCTAATTCTCTCTCTATTAGAGGCGCCGTCCCCACTGTGCGGGTTTGAATTGAAAAAAAAACTCTCCTAATGTGGCTTTGTTCAGAAAACACAAACAGCAATTTGGACAGTTTTGGACAATGTGTTTTCCTAAAGCTATGCGTTGCGTTCTCGCTACAATGTATCTGGCGGAGCAGACTCTCCCACAGGACTGGGCCGCCAGCCGGGGCAGGGCCGCTGATTTATGGCTGTGGCGCCACGCTCGCACTAGGGGGCAGTGTTTGACTTGAAAACGCGCGGCGTTGTGGCATCAGAGCTGCTGCTCTCCAAAAATTAATGAAAATTTGAAGTCAAATTGATGTTATCCTCTATTAGAGCAATCCTCACAGCACACATCAGCAACATTCCTGCAAGCCATGTATAATGTGTGTGACTTTAACACCCCCTAAATAATAATATATTCAGCCACGACGCTCTGTGGATGCAGCTGTAGCAAAATGCGGCGTATAGTAGCACATAGGCGCAGGATTAGAGGCCAGTGTCTTGTTTTTTTTGTTTACAGCAAAGATTTACAAATACTCATTCCCACCTATGCTGTGAGATCCACTCATCTTAAGGAGTTTGGGGAGGAATTTAAAAAGAAGTGTGTGTAGCTGTGTGATAAGGACACACACTTGGAGGATTTTTTTTAATTTATTTAAATGTTTCTTTAATATTACACCTTAATAATGGCCCTGCTTTGACTTTTTGTCCTCAGATCCAATAAATAATTACACACACTCCCTTTTATTATGCACTGATTTAATTGCTCCAGTTCTACTCCAGTTTGAATTGTATCGGGGGGAAAAAGAGAGAACAAAACATATGATGTATGGCACAAAATACCCACTTTATATCTCCATTTAAAATTCAGGTGGGCATGACCGCGGCGCTGACACGTGCACCGCTCCATGAGCAGAGTCAATTAGGAGCGGCTGCAGATTATTTGTTAATTAAATAGGGGCTACCTTAACCACAAAGGTACAGCCGCTCACACCTCACAGTGCAACACTAACAGCTGCCAGGCCTTGTTCTGCTGAGAGAGAGGGGGCTGTTCATTAAGCAGCGCTATCTCTCCTGGGCTTGTCCACCTGCCTTGATCACGTTTGCATTAATAATGCATCGCCGAGTGCAGTAATACAACCATTACATTCGCCGCTCTCCTCTGCCTCTCGCTGGCAGCTCCGCCACCACAACATGGGGGGAAAAATTGTAATCTTTTTCTCCTTTATCCGGGGCTCCTCTTATATTGCCACCCCAAAGAACACATTTCTGCTGTATACACACACCAAAATGGCTTTACCCTTTCTCTTTTGGGTTCACTACACTTTGAAAACAATACAGTCGAATGCGGCTTCCCGCCAGATGAAAGTTGACCATTTGGAGTCACAATCTGAGGAATCATTCCTCCGCGATTCCTCATCTGATATCATATATATTGCAGCAACTACAGCAAAAAAAGGGGGGAAAAAGCGTGTTTGTCTCTCAGAGTGTGGAAAGGGGAGCGATAAGTTTTTTCCCGCCGCCGCAAATAACCGTGCCTTTCAAGGTGACCATGGATGTGGCAGGAATTGTTTGGGAAGCTTCCCCTTCAATTATTGGGCTTGTCTGATAGGAATAGATTGGGGAGATTAGCATAGATCTCAAACACCTGTAATTAAATCTAAATGTGCTTCGGCCCGTGCTCAAACAGCAGGCTTTTACATGCAAGGGGGAAAAAAAGAGAGAGAAAATGGAGAAAAAGCCACCGTTTCCAGGGATCACATTCTTGTTAAAATTCACAGAATAATTGTCTTTGTATAGGAGGAAAGTATATCCAAACAGTCAATAGGAGAAATGGAAGCGGTTGCCGAGCAGGCATGACTGCTTGCTGCTTGGGTAAATATTACTTATTATTTTCTAATGTAACACTCCTAAGCCGGAGCTCAGATTTCCATTTGGAAGCAAACATTAAGGAGATTCAGGAGCCATCCAAATGGCCAAGTAATTAATGTTACCACGCACGCCCAAGATATTAGAATGTTAACAGTGTTGGAGCCATGTGATTCCGAATACAGAGTGAGGGCTTTATTACTACGGCCTAGACAGGGGGTGACATCCCTCCTAATTGGGGACATCAGAGTTCCTGCTGCTGCGTCTTATCCTCAGTTCAGATCGCTCCTTTTTTTTTTTTTAATTTATTCACTTTTCCTTCTCCCCCTCTTTCTCCCTCTCTCGCGCTCCTTATCTCTGGGATCTGCTCTCATTAGCAGTCGGCTGAAGCCCCCCTCGTTTGCATTTCAAGTGGCGGCGCTGTGCAGGAGCAGCCCTGCGTTACCGCCAGGCAGGGAGAAAGAGAGGGAGGGAGGGAGGAGGCAAGAGAAGGAGAGAAGCTGTCGTGTGCAGTTGATGCTTCATCACGGTGCCGCATCCCGACATCTGGGGCCGTCTTTTTTCCCATGAGCGCCAGTGTGTCATTAACAGGATTAATCTGGGCCCTAATTTCCTAATGATCGCTGTTTTAATGTATGTGAACGAGTGCAGTCTCTTGACTCATTACCGCCAATTTGCCTGAGACACACATAATCAGACTCTCTAACAACCCACCAACATTTATTTTTGCTAATATGATTTTTTTCCCTCTTCCTCCTCTCTCTCTCTATCTCCACTGTGGATAGAGCAAACACAGTTTAGTTCTGGCTGAGTGGATTCCCAATCAGTGCTTGCTATACACTTTACCCACACTGAATGACATGCAAATGAGCGAAAAAAAAATCTCTTTTCGCTGTGACCGTTTCCAGTAGAGGCGGCTTCCCTGAGCGGGCGCCGACCTCTTCCGGTTTTAGCATCAACAGAAGACACATCATCATCATCACCTCCGTCGTCATTGCAGCGAGCCTGCTTAAACATTTACAGCAGAATGTGCCACGAGGCGTCTCTCCGCTGGGGTTTTGTGGCTGCAGCGCTGCCACGCCATCTTATAAACACACAGATGTATTCAAGCCCCGAGGCAGCTGCGGGGCAGACCTATGAAACCTGGCCGCGGTGTCTCGGTTTAAGGGAAAAGTCTCAAAGATCGTCACCCGGGAGTATCCTCTGTGGCTTCTGTGACAGTTGACCTTTCACCCCCCACACACCCACCCACCCACTCCCGCCGGGCCTTTCACGGCGGCCGGGAGAAAGTGGTTCAACTTGCATCTTTGCAGGTCAGCCGCCTCTGTGTGATTTTGCGAGGCCGGCCCTAAGCAGCTCCGGAAAAGGACAATACTTTAATATTTATATTCGACACTGCGGGTGACATTAGCTTTCTTTTACTATTTTTTTCTCCCCCACCCCCCCCCAAACCAGCACCTCCACCTTTTATTTACTTACTAATTAATCAGCTTTGTGTGTCGCTTCCAGGAAATTGCAAATACAGATTGCAAATTCCGTGATTCATCCATCTTTCAACAGGTAAGTGTAATATTGATGATCCTAGATGAAAATGATTTGTTATGCACAAGGAGAGACGGTTCTTTTGGAGTTTTGGTACAAATTCCCAAAAATATTGTCTCATGAATTAGACAGAGCCTGAAAGTCTATCTTTATACAAAGTCTCGCTCAAGCCTTATCACCGCCGGCGACGAGCAGGCAGCTTTATTTGCTTGGCACCGGCATCGGGAGCCGCCATGCGATGCCAACATTGCAGCATTTACAGCAGATGCTCGCTTGTAACAGCCCATAATACGCAACATTTAAACATGTTAAGTTTAAATAAGTACACACAAGTGGAGTTCTTTGTTCTGTCTGAAAGAGGCAAATTCTTTTTTTTGATAGGATGTAATTTGGTTGCGCTCGGGACAAACAACAAACAATAAACAACTTGCGATGCTGTCTGACAAATTTCCCATTGCTATTTTGTGTCTTTGAAGTCCCTTGCATTTACATGAAACAATAAATAACATAATCAACAAACAGTTCTAACACCAAAGAATATTCATTAAAATAAAATGTGAAGGCAAAAAAAAGAAACTGACACGACTGCAGTTGGAATCGGCAAACATCAATCAATCAATAGTCATTTGGGTCATTCAGTATGTGATGCGTGGATGGGGAGGCAACAACAGCTGTCGTGTGAAATCCCTGAAGTGAACACACACGCGCTCAAGACATCAAACACTGATTTAAACACCGATAAACACCAAGATTTTCACAAGACTTTTGCTGCAAAGCTAACACACATTCACATACTTTATATTAAACTTTGCTTTGTAAGGCGGCAGCATTCCGGGCGTCTTACAGGTCTTGCATTTGGGATTCTCTGACATTTGTGACGCTCTACAGTTGCTCCCAAACCTTTTAAAACAACTGTGTTCTAATCACATATGTTTTTTATTAATCCTGACATAACAGCCCGTAATAACTGGTTGAGCGGTGTGTGGACGGCTCGCGAGAGGTGTCGACTGCTGGGGCTGAATTCCACATCTGCCGATGCACAGCTGCCAATAACAGATCCACTCCCCGAAATTTGAAAATTCTAAACACCAGGTTTCATCTGTGACGAAATATTAATTAAAAAAAAAACAACCTTTGAAATGCCAGCTTGCTAATTGCTTTGCACCTGCATTCGAGAAGCATATTCCATGATTAATATTACCCCCGACTCACCCCGCTATCCCCTGTAAAAACTCCCGGTACAAGTAGAGGAGTGCAGGGTAAATATTGAATCTGGGACTTAAACTCCTGCCGTACATGGCGGAGCAGAGGAAGAAGATGTGCGAGAGTTAAGAAGCTGTCCTAATTAAGAAGCCGTAATCAGGCTTGGAGCTAGAGGGTAACTCCCTGGGTGTCATTTGCGATATTAAAACGCGCCGTCCTCCTCCTCCTGTTTGTTGTGCTCCGCTGGCTGGAGCTAATCCCTTTTAATATAGCTGCAAATATGCAAATGTCCATTTCAATATTCCCGAACCTCCGATGGCGATCCTCTTTTAATTCAACAAAAGTCAAGAGCAGGACCTTGTCAGTCAAACTTTCCACCTCATAACAATACTAATGTTTTCCCATTATGCCCAGTCCAACTAATTAAGGGGGAAGTTAGTGCGGGGAAGGATTTGCGCCTCCCGGGAGAGTGCAGGACAGAGATTTTTTTTCCTCCCCGCTTCGTATGGCTGACCTCGGGCGGGTCGGGAAACTTGTTTGCTCACTCTCGCTCCTCACATCCTCATAAAATAATGCAAAAAGAATTGTAAAAATGGAAATGCTCATAAGAAACGGCTCGGGGCTGGGCGGGGTGCCGGCTCCCTCGGCGGACGCCATACTCTCCACACGAGTCGCCGCAGAATGAAAAGCTCAGCATCAGTGTCTGTGGATAGACGGTGCAGCTTGCGAGCGGGGGGGTTCGAAAGGCCAAGTACCCCACAATGAGATAGTAGCATTTATATCCTCGCGACACAATTCATAAATAATGGATGAGTCTGTAGATCTCCAGCACCCCGTGCATCTACATGTCACAAGTGACTCAATGATGATACCATAAAGCAGAGCTAAAGTGGTTTAGGGTCTATTCTGTGGAAGTCTCGGGATAAAGAGGGCTAAGAGAACCCAGGGACATACTTCCTCTCGTATTCCCTCGCCGCCTGTGGGGAATACTAGTGGAGGAAAAACTCTGCTCTCAGCTGCTTAACCTTGTGACTAAAAGCAGCCCGAGAACACTGTTACTGCCGGCTGATGGCGAGCGGCTCGCAGAACATGCGGCCGCTGATGCTTCAGCCGCGGCCTCGTTTCGGTCTGGCCATCGCAATAAATACAGCTGGACGCGACTCCCGAAAGTTCCAGTGATATTCTGAAATACCCCTGGAATGGTCATTTCAGTTCATGTTGATGCTGTTTATGGCTCTAAGCATCTCCTAGGTAATACTTTCACTTGGAATGCAGCAGACGGTTTTCCCAATCCATCAGCACTACAGCCACAAGAGTAACCAAAAAGATCATAAAGGTGATCTTTTTGGTTACTTTTGCCTTTGATACGACATCGGTGATACTTTTGATACATAAACATAAACATCAACATCATGATTCATGTGACACATCCTCGACTCCAGCTTTCATTTGCGAGCAACTTGGTTGTCTGTTGACCCTGTTGACATCAAAGACACACTGACACCACAGAAATCGAGCATTGTGTTAGTTCTGCCAGGCCAAGTGGTGAAGCGAGCTATCAAACCTCGCCATGTTAGCTTTCTAGCCAGCTCTTGTCAGCTGACTGCTGGTGAAACATTTAATTGGCAAGATCAATATTTCTATTTATTTACTGTCACTTTGTGCCAGCAATGCTTGATAGGATTTGAGAATGATTGTTGCCCTCTGTCCTTCCATGCAGGCTTCTCACAGGGCAGGTTGGTCCTGCTCGTCTGCATCAACTTCCATGAAGGCTCATGGAAGTGCAGGGGACCCGAATCAGAGCCATACTGCAAAATTATAAATAATGCTGTGGAATTATGCCAGATATCAGGGGCGGACTGGCCATCGGGAGTACCGGGAGTTTTCCTGGTGGGTCAGTGCCCCCCCCGTCCGCGCTAGTAGAACTTTGCAGTGTACTGAGCAGGCCTGTCTGGTACTAAATTCCAGGGCCACTTATTTGCCGCAGTCCGCTCTGCCAGATATACTAGATAAAATAGTTTTGACCTCCTGACTGAAATAAATATCTAATTTGACAACCTGTGTGCAGCACAAAATGCTGAAGAAGAAAATCACAAACCTGTACACTAACTAGTGTACGAACCTGTTTGTCAATGATGATGCTGAGGCACACGGACCACAGAACCAAATGAAGAAGTGCTACATTCAGACAGCGAGACCAGCAGTGGACATTTGCACAGCCTCTGTGGCCAATCACAGTGGCGTTTGAAGTATAGAAGTATCATAATACATCATGAGTGATCCAGTCGGCCTCAACTATAGGACAACATTACTTTTCATGGTGTGTTTAGTGAGATTAGTTTCTCCTCTGGTAACTTTGTGACCTTCTCACTTTGAGAGTTCTTGTGTTTTGTTGTATTGTTATGAGGGTCAAAGGCCACTTTTGGAGTATTTGCTCCTGATAACAGTTATGTAATGGGCCGTTTACTTCCGATACGTGTGTTTTGTGTTGTGCTCATACTGCCTGTACAGAGTAAGTTTTCTGTATTCGGCTCTTCACATGCATGTTTGCAACACATTCTCATGCATTTGGTACTTCTGTTTTCTGTAATTCACAACACGTTTGCAGTGAGTTCTTGAGACATTTTTTCATGGTCTCCACTTAGTAGTGATGCCACTTTGCGTTTCTGTCTCTGCCCACGTTGCCGTGTATTTACTTATGCCCCATATGTGCACATGTCAAAATGGCGTAGATGTTTCTTAATTTTAATTGTGTTTTGTCTATTTGCACGTGTTCTTAAGCTGCAGAGTGTTGCTCTCTCAGTGCCACCCTGCTTGTGCCTAAGGGTGCTCATCTAAACATAGCCGTATGTAAGATTTAATCTGGTAATGGGGCCATTTACGGTTTGAATACTTTTCTTTGTTTAATTACTTGTAAAAAGCCATGCGCGGCTTTAAAAAGCTCGACTGCCTCTCTTGCTATGAGACGTTTATAGACATCATGCCCAACTTGACAGTTGCTGGAAGGCGTTAGCACTGGTAGGTGCAGAGCAGGGCTATGACCTGTTGTTAATAGTAGTCAGATGCATCCCTATAGGCGTGAATGAGGTGAAAATGAGGATGGTGTAGAAACGGCTGAGGCCATGAATTCACTCTGCTCAGAAAAGATTTAGTGGCTCAGGCTCAGTTCAGATGCCAAGTAGCAAAAAAAATAAAATAAAATAAAGTATCTCCCAGCCTCCAGAATAAAGTCTGGGTACACTTGCTTCTGCATCCTCCTCAGCAGCAGCTGCATTCTAACTCGCTGGGTAAACCCAGCCACCCTTGTGCCCCCTCAAATAGCTGTGGAAAAAGCTCCTTCAGTGGCTATTCAATTATTGATTGACAGTAAAAAGCTTGTGGGTTCATTAAGATCATAGATGTGCTGGGGGTAATGCTTCGAAACTGGGGTAACTGCGCAGCACTTAGTCACAGATGGCCCAGTAACAGTGCTCGATAGCTGCGAGCGCAGACAGGAGCCTCGGCATCACACTCAACCTGGTATTGGTGTTCCATTAAACACTGCGCCAGACTGTTTCTGCTAAGGATCTGTGTATCTGCTTGAGGGGAGCTCAAAGCAACAGCCACAGACAACCTCCTCAAGGATGCCACGTAAACGTCACCTCTCACTCGTGTAAGAAGGAGCCCCGGATGCCACGATTTGGCATGTGAATTAAGCCTGTCGTCTGCTAAAGCGCATGAATATCCATATGGGTGATCGAATCAAAGCGCCGGCGGAGCTCTTACTGGGAATGAAGAATGGGGAAGTGCCACAGCCAACATGCTTCTACCAATGTCTCGTCTGAGCAGCCGCAGCTCCGAATGACATTATCTGACAATCTCGTCTGATAGGCGCAGACACTGCACTTTCTGGAGTCAATTTATTGGGGAGTTTATATTTCGGGGAGGAAGGGTGAATGCTGGCTGTGACACGGTGCAGCCAGGTAATAGGTCTCTCAACAGAGCCAAGTGGAATTTGAAACAAGAGACTACTTCATTAAAAAACTGCTATCTAGGTCACTTGAACTAACTGCATAAAGATCACTGAATTATTCATTATAATTGGGGCACCTAGTTGGAGAAAGATTGAATCAAATGAGGAATCTTTAATGGTAAGTTTTTAAAAAGGGATTCAGTTTAAGCCACAGAAATCCACAGATTTTAAAATAATAAATTGTGTCGAGCAACAACATTTGTGCTCATTAATAGAGTAACGATTCCTTGTTTCCCGGCCGCTGAGCAATAACCGAAATGTTAACGCGTAGAGATTTTTTGGACTTGCAGTACTGTATGTTCATAATTAAGTCGGTGAGAGGACTTTTCCATTCCCCCTGAGGTGGACCAGGTTAAATTGAGTTGAAAATGAGATTTTAGCATCTCCTGCAATAATAGCGGGGAGCTGAACTTGGGTATGATCTCTGTTAATAGAGTGAGAGCACAGGAGAATTTGGTGTTACGCTGTGAATAGAGGCAGAGCAGGTGGAAACCAGGATCCTTTTCATGAACAGGCATGAAGTCAATTAGACAGCAGAGAGGGAGTGTGAAGAGTGGAGGGAGGAACGTGTGCTGGTAGGAGGACTCGGGAGTTTGTGCTTTGCATTGTCTTGACATCACGCGACTGGGATGAAGGAGAGCCGGACAACCAGCGGGGTCATTAAATAAAGCTGATTTTATTGACATTATTCATTCATTTATTTGTTTAGGACGATACTTGGGTGTGGAATATATATAAATCTGATGCAACTCTACACCAAATAATGTCTCTGCCATTTTGTGCAGATGATAGCGCTTCTGAGTGGATGCTAGTGCTGCTGAGCTCCACGTAGCTCAGTGTTCGGTGGACAGACACTCTGCAGTCGAGAAAACACATCCAATTACCACACCAAGTTCAAAGATAGCGATCGGAAGCCGAGCGTCAACATCGGTTTGAAGAGAGAGAGCCCTACCAGCTCCTAGGGCTAAAGCTAACAGATGTATCGTGACCAGGGACAGACACTGTTTTGGAGGACCTGTCCCCCAGTTAATGCTGTCCCTGAAAATGTCCCTGATTTCAACATTTTATGATTGAGAAAAAAAAGGTTGCGTGTTGACTAAAAAAACTGTTTTTACGGTAGCCGGGTCGGAAGAAATAAGTGTGAGGGAGCATGTTGCGTGCAGACAACACTTATTACGGTAGCCGTGTTTAAGAAGGTGTGAGGGAGCATGTTGCACGTAGACAGCACTTGTCACGGTAGCCGGGCAGGAAGCAGAAAGTGTGAATGGCAGAATGTTGCGCCCAGACTAGAACAAAAGTTATTACGGATTATTATCGCAAATATTTCACACAGTAACGTGTTATTATCACATTTTCAGGTAAACTGGCTCCAAACAAACATTTTGTAGAAAAGTAGTTCAGCCAAACAACATAGCTTAACATAGCATAGCATAGCCTGTCTCAGCTAACAGTCTGATGATGTTGCATTCATGTCTCATGGTCAGAACTGTAAAATAATAAGATGAAATTGTAAATTGTAAAAGAAAAAAAATTCAAACTGAGCTTGTTGTGGCTTTTTATGCTTTAACTTCTCGACATGCCACTACATTTGGTCCTCAGGGACAGATTAAGCAACCTGAATTTATCTGAGATCACCTAAATGGAACATTTAAAGTTACTCCAATATTTTTTTAGAGAAGCAGAAATTCTGACGAAAGCAATCAGTGTATTTCTTTTGAACGGGTTGAAGGAGCAGAGCAGAGCCGCTTCCGCTGGAGCATGAAACGCAGTGCTGAACACCCGGCCGAGTCTGCGATGCGGCACCACATGTGTGCAGATGAGATTGTTTACAGCGCCATCGCCGCGGGGGTCGGGGAGCATCTTTCAATTAAACCCTGTTGTCTTTAACATTCCAAATACGCAATTAAGCTAATTGGTAAGATGACTCTGGGTGATCCATTGTGGAGGATGATGAGGGGCCGACCTCATCAGTCCCCTCTCAGCCCAATTCATTGGCCTTTTCGCTGTAATCTGCTTCACTGGGCGTACTCTTGCCCCCCCACCCCCCCATTAGTGCTATCCCCAGTGGAGAGCCTTTTCCTGCATTACAGTGTAACAGGCTTGTTAATAATACATTAATGAAGAGCTGCTCCTCCAGATTAGGTGGTGGCCCCTCTGATAATGGGGAGCTGGAGGAGGGCCAGGCAATCACCTCACCGCTGTAATCTAACCTTGGGTTAAATAAGCTTTTGTTGGTGAGAGGGAGCGGAGAGAGAGGCAAGCGTACGGCGGAGGAGTGGTGGTGGTGGGGGGTGATAGAGAGCCCTCGCCCAAGGAAATGTAAATGACTCTTTTGTCTCAGACACGGGTGGAGATATGAAACGGCGAGGAAGCCGGAGTAACGCCGGCTGTTTGTGGGCTCATTGCTTGGCGGCAACACAATTACCACATACTTTAGGAGATGACAGGCCGGCGCAGGTGATTGTTGCTGCTCCGCCTCTGAAGTGCCGCAGACAGGCGGAAATGCAGCACTGTCAGCAAGTGCGTGGCAGGGATCGTTCCTCATATGTCAAATTTCCTCGTTGTTTTTTACTTTTTTTTTTTTTCTGGGTGAGGGGCGGGCGTGTGAGTGACGGTCCGTAGTTTCTACAGTACCCTGCACGAGATGTTCTGCTCCGGGTTTGGGATCCCGGCGTGCAAATGTATTCTGATGCTGGCAATCAACAAACACAAACAGCCAGGAAAAAAAAGAAAGAAAAATAACACCAAAACAGTCGGGTTTAAATATTTTAAATACCCTCTGCTGTTTTTGAATGGTATTTCACTCTCAGGATGTATACGCGTGTCTTGTCTGCGCGCTGTTTTGGCAGCCTCTTTCCGCTGTCTGTCTCCTAATAGAAATCTTGATAGAAATATCAGAAGGAGATTTTAATCACAGGGGTGTTGTGCATGCTTACTTATCTGAACCACAAAGGAAGAAAGAATTTGCAGCCGTCGCTGTCACCCCCTCTCATGCCGCCGCCGCCTCTGTCAGGGAGAAATGTGCCTTAAGACACGTCTCCCCGTTCAGGCTATGTAACACTTGCCAAACTGCAGCAAACTTAACAGTGGCTGAGAACAAACAGAATGCTGGAGCGATAGGAAAATAAGATGGAATGAAATGTTTCCTAGAGTCAAATACAGTGTGTTAAAGGAGAGCCTTGAGAGAAAACATTCAGGGGGAGAAGGTAAACACAACTATTAAGTTTCTAACTGAGATGGAGCACACAGGGAATTTGGATGGTGCTTTTGTCGCCCCCCCCCCCCACAGCCACCACCACCTCCCCTTCCCCCAACTCACTCTTTGTTTAGTTTTGTTCCTTGGGTTGTTTTGATGGGGACAAATATTAAAATGCGCTGCTCAGGCACCTAATTTCAACCTCCGAGGATGAACCGCAGCCGCTTGCTGAGCTTCCTGTGCTCCTTCACCTCCCAGCGCCGACGTGTCGGCGAAGGCGTGAGCGCGGCGCCCCGACATGCTGCCAAAGAAACCGGAGATGAAGTCCAAGACATGCCTTTTACTTTTGTCTGTAATAAATAAATAACAGCACAAATAAAACTTTGGGGAGTGGATTAAATATAAAGAGAGCTTTCTGGAGTAAAGTCAGTCGTGTTCAATTAAGGCCTAATAACCAATGTTCTTTCTAAAGTTGGGGTAATTTGAAGCTCCCTGATGTTTTCATACAGGCCTTTTTCTACTCATCTCCACATAAAAGGGGCAGTTCAGAAATTGTTGTCCCAAAGTAAGTTCTAAAAGACCTTCAAATCATTAAGTATGAGTTTTCAAAGAGCTGCCGATTGAAAGCCAATGGGAAAGTCCTCACACTTTTATCTTGAATTTTAAAGAAAAAGATGAGGATCTTGAGCCTGGGCCTTTCAGATAAGTGAATATATTTAATTTTTGAAAGAATCACAGAGTTGGTGTCTTTGGTCCTCATGCCTACTGGGACCAAGGCGTGAAGAAGTCAAAGTTTTTTTTTCTCTCTCCCCCCAACCCTGCCCCCCCCCCCATCTCTCACCCTGCTGTAGTCATAAAGAGGAATGGGCCCTCAAACCTCACTGGGCCTCTAAGTTGATTTATTTATCAGGTCTACTCTGCTCCCGAGTGATGGCTGTGTGTGATGGATACCCAGGGGTGGGTCTTCGCAGAGCAACCCCCCCCCCACACACACACACACACCATACCCCGCTCTGTCCTCCGCCTCTCCTCGCTCCCTCGCCGTGGCATCAGAGCCCACGCCTGACACCGGGCTTTCATCGCGGGGGCACGACTCAGGCCCCTGCACCTAATGAATGCTGAGCGTGGCTGCTGCTGCTGCCGCTGCTACATTTGCGAGAATGTGACTGACCGCACCATTAAACACAGACAGGTTCGGCTTCGCACTCCCACAAAGTCCCTCATCTCCTCGGTGGTGCGGCTCAGACGCGACGCCGAGCAGCACGTTCCCGCCCAGATGCCACAGCTGTTTGTTTAGCCCTGGGAGAGCGCTCTGTCACCCTGCCAAAGTTTGCACTCCAAGAGACTGCAACACACACACACACGTGCATTACAACAAAAAAGAAACTCCCTCATTAACCTGAGATGGAGCGCCAGACAGACAGACAGACAGGTCCAACACCAAATGATAATAATAATAAAAATAATAATAATAATAATGATAATAAAAAAATACTCTTCCACTACAGAAACACAACTTCCAGGCCTCCCGCTGTCCCGAAAAGTCCCTTTGTTATTTGTTCCAAAATGGTTGCTGTTGGTAACAGAAAACACTTGTTTGTTGTTGTTTGGTTTTTCGTCGCCGTGTTCCAACATGTTAACGGCATGGGGACCCGCTGATAGGAGGAACATCTGGCTTTTATGCATAACTGAAAGAGCGCACATATATTATACATGACGTTCTGTACATCTGCCAAACAGCCAGACTGTAGGTTCCTCAATCAGTGCAAACACACACACACACACACACGCCACGCATAATAACACCCTCTCCCTCCACTATTTATACCAGGCAAGGCAGCACAAACACACACATCATCAACATGCAAAATTATAATCCCTGCAAGTTTCAACAGGAAATTCTGAATCTAAGTTGGTCTTCTTGTTGCACTGTGGGGCAGGCGGAGTTTAATATTGAGTTTTCCAATTAGGGAAATTCTGTGAGGAGACAGATGGATTGCCAATGGTGTTACAGGCAACACCTGAATTCTGTCAATAATTACACCACACTCAGGTTGGGAGGTAATTAGCTGAAACCGTCCATCTTGACATCGTAAGCACCTCTTATCTGCTGAAAATAAACCTGTGTTCAACACTGCGCTGGCTTTGAGGTAAAACAATGTGAAAATATTCCCTTATGAGAGCCTTGGCGGTGCAGAGTCACCTCAGTTAATTGCCAATCATGTAGGCAGTATTGATGACCAGGCAAAAAAAGAAGTAAATGTTAAACAATCTATGAAAATGCAAACAACAGAAAGAACCACAGCGACAACCGTCTGAACACCCGACAGTAATTCCTCTGGGGTCCGGGTTAGTGAGGTTCCACTTGCCATCTGTTTCGCTAGTGTTATGATCAGGAACTCTTCTGTTTTATTAAAACTTGCGTTAGAAAATCAAGACAGATGTTATTTTCAGGAAGGGAACTGTAAACTGAATGTTGCATTTGCAAACAAGGGCAACACTTAACCGCGCGGTGCTCGCTGCCGCCCTTCCAAAATCTCTAATGTGGACTCCTTTCAGCAAACGCTGTTGCACCGTAGGATCATGGGAACTGGCTTTCATTGCAAATCAACCACCAATATTTAGTCACGCAACATTTGATTGCATTTAATGATGTAAGTCGTTTGATTCTAATGGAACAGATGTGTGTAAAACATGAACTAAGCTAGCATTAGCTAAATAGCTATTTACTGGCCTGATACCGTAATTAGTGTGTAATAGTGATAATATAGGACCACGTCATTTTCCATGCTATAAATGTATGTTTACATGTATGTAACTGAACAAGCTAGCTAAAAGATACATGAGAGGAACCCTTGGATATCCTGAGTTTGAACGCTGCTGTAAATATTTGCAACAAAGTACGAAAGCTTAAAACCCATCACAATAATGTTTCCTATTATAATTTTAACACATTTGTAAAGCCAAAAGGAAAACCAAAGGCTTGATGTGTTGCTGCTTTGCTAACAGCTAATGGTTTTGGGGGGGTGGTGTAGAAACGGCTGAGGCCAGGTATTGTTGTTTTTTCCCCAACAGAATGTCTCTAAACACACCTAACACCTAAACACAGTCAAACATCTGGAAATACATTTCCAGTTCTTTTGGATCCACCATGCTGAAATTAATTGGTATTGGTTTATTATCTACGATATGTGTTTTACCTCCATTCAAGTCTAAGGTAGCAACTTGTGTGTTACTGTCTCATCACAGGATACTTGCTTCCAGTTTGTTTCAGCGAGCGCTAGGGCTGTTGTGATACACCGGTATTGACAATAATCGTGGTATTAACAATAAAAATGTCAATATGACAATATCAAAAAAGCACATAGGATAATATTGTGTAAATGATCCAGTGTCACTTGAAAAACAGTGTGTTTTACATTTGCCCCTTTTTTCTTCAAAAATGATTTTGTTTCAGTTAATATTGTAGTTATAGCAGATGTTGCATGTTGTGGATCCTCTGTTCATCACTTCATCTGGTTACCTTTAACTAGAAATTGAGTGTAATTGCACGTTTTGTATGCAGTATTACAGTCACTGTTTTCATATTATCTTTATGCCGCCTTAGACAGATATTTAGATTGCAATTTATCTGCCAAAAGAGAAAAAAAAAATCATAAAGTTAAAGATCAATTTAATTGATTGTACCATTATTATTAAATTTTTTGTTGATATTGTGATAATATCATTATCGTGACGTGAAAATGTGATATCGTGACAGCCCTGGCAAGCGCAATAACCGATAACCAGCAACTCAAGATGTCAAATACGGTAGAAATTGAAGGTATGTGGGGAAGGATTGTGGTTAAATCACACATTCACATATTTAACTAAAACTACAATCCAGGCTCCAAGTTCTTACTGGTCGGATTACAAAATGGGACAAAACCAATGGTAAAAGTTATCCAGTAATGCATGTTGGGAATTAGAATGAACATCTCTTAGCTTCTGCCTCCCACAGTCTGTCAGTGAGGAGAGAGGTGAAAAGAGCACCGATACAGACCCTTGATGCAAAATGTTTCAAAGGTGAGTGTGGACAAATTATTACGACTCTTTCGAGGTGTGTGAGTCTGATTTGAGACACGCTTGAATCTCCTTAACTGCCTTGTCTCTTGTTAAAACTACCATGAGCGCACACAATAGGAATTACAAACGCATAGTAATGATTTCAGAACACAGCCAAACGCTTCACACACTCGCCTCATGGTCGAAAATATGTCACATTGTGTCTTGACAGAAGAGATTCCGCCCCGTGCCTTACAGTTTGTGTCGCGGTTATTTGCTGTCAGGCGTGGTGAGAGTTTACTCAACATGTCGCATCAGCTACACGTTTGTTCTCACAGGAAAGGTTCGCTCTTCCATTCTGTCTAGCTGTGAAAGTGATAATTGGGTAATGAGTAAATAAACTGCTGGAGTCCTTCTGGTTTGTCCCCAAAGTACGGGGGAAAAAAATGGTTAAACGTATGAACCAGGAGTGAACACACACACACACACACACACACACACACACACACACACACATTTGACTTCTAACACAAGCGAGGTAAACTTGTCATAGAGGGAGCAGCTATTTGGGGGCCATCTTGTTGTGTGTGTGTATGTGTGTGTGTGTTTGTGTGTGTGTAGCTGGCTGAACTGCGGGGAACAATGACAGGAAGGAAGCAGGCTGGAGGTGAGTGAGGTGTGAGAGCCCTAAGAGTGTGTATCCAAACCCTAATTAACTCTCTGCTGCTTCCTCTCTCCCTGGCATTCGTGCCTTCCTGGGGCACATGCCAGTTACACGGCTGGTGTGTGTTTATATATGTGTGTGTGTGTGTGTGCCTGTGTGTTCACTGTCACCACCATTTGTTCCCGCCGCCCTCCCTCCGTCTTCCCCGGCTCTGCCCTCCCGTGTCAGGTTTGTGAGGCGTCACGAAGCCGCCGGATGGAGCGTAATTACCCTCTGCTCGCCGTGAACCCTCGTCCCCCCCCCAAACATGAGCTTTCTTAGACTGTATCCATAAACAAACCGGCTCACACACACACACACACACACACTTCCTCCTCATCCCTCATGTGGCACCCACTCATTACGGGTGTTCTTCCCACTGCAGACCCGGTCAGAGAGTACCCCCGGGTCTGACAGCGCCTTTTTTTTTAATGACATCTCAACATTGTAAATGTTCCCTCTCAACACTGTCTTGTATAGTAGCTTCTGACCATCTCCTCCAAACCAGGAGAGTCAGCCATGAGTGTGACCTACGACTTCCTTGGGTGGGGGGCTGCTGCTTACCGGAAGAGCAAAACAAAACAAAAAAACAAGCAGTGTATTTA
>CAESWR010001114.1:702673-714439 GCA_903171835.1 Mullus surmuletus | reverse complement strand
CCCCCCCCCCCCCCCCCTCACCCCCCGCCTGTCTGACAGTACAATGAAGAACAGGCCAGGCACCAAGGGCAAGCTGTTTCTCAAGACTACGGCACCAATTGTTTTTGCCTGCCCTCGCGCCTGACCATGTGCCACGTTGTTCTCTAAAAACTACGCAGGCGAAAAAGGCTCCTCGTGGGCGCGTGGAGGGAAACCGATGCCGCGCAGGGATGAAGACGCCTCGTAATTGGAATTGAAACACATCTATCCACTGATTTATGTTGTAGATTAAAGGTTTTTCTTTTGTTGAAACGCTGTCAGACTTTTCAAATGAAAGAGTAAATGAATAATGTGAGAATATAGATTGTCTTTATGCCGATCAAAGAAACTAACCGTCTTTAGAAATTGATGCTGTCATACATACATTGGCGAGGACACCCTCTTTGAATTTCGTAATTATTGACTTTGATGTTTGTTATAAGTGGCGTGCTGTCCTATATTATTCTAACTTACTGTCATTGAATTTTTTTTAAAAGGGATCAAATAGCATATGCAAATCAACAGCAGACACCTATACACTCAATGCATCGTTGGTTAATTTCAGGTTTGATTCGAAATTAAAGAATTGAATGGGGAAATGGGGAAGGGGGTTTTTGCCACCCAAGAGGGCATTTTATCATGTTTTAACCAGCCAAGGGGGCAGTTCAGTGTGTTTTTGCCACCCAAGAGAGCACCTTAGCTCATGTTTTTCCTTCTAAAGAGGGCACTTAAGTGCACGTTTTTTGCCAGTGTAGTGCGCATTTTATCATGTTTTAACCAGCCAGGAGAGCAGTTTAGGGTGTTTTGCCGACCAGTGGGGCATATATGCGTGCATTTTTGCCTACAATGACGGCACTTTCGAGCACGTTTTTGTCATGAAAACCCGGACCACACAAAAAATCTAAATCCCATCTTGCCCGTGCACTGGTTTTTTGATTTGATATAGCTGTTGTAAGAATAAAATCTTTATTTCATGGGAATATTGGAAGAATTAAACAACTTGGATTTTTTTTTAAATTGAAAATGGAATGAACGAATTATACATGAACCCCATATGAGCTTAGAGGGGGAATTTACACAATTATGACTCAAGTAATGCCGGCAGACAAAAAGAGTCGCTCATCCCGAAGCTAGTGTGAGTGGATTTTAATAAATTCAGCCCATTAGGAAACTCTTAATGTCAGGACACGTCTGATAAGTGAACGCAGACGTTCGTGAAGCTGAGCACATCAATCCAGCAGTGGCAGTTGCTGCCCGCCTCGCTCCTCCATCACTTACTTCCTTAAAACGTCTCTCCTGCCATGCAGAGGAAACCCTTCTTCCAGGTTGCTGGAGCCCGCTGCCACCACTAAGTACGGTATATATTTTTATGACATCCATCATTGGTGAAGATCTGCGGACAATAACCACAGTGTTACTCACACACACCGGAAAAAAAATAAAAATCCACCACCTCTGGATGCTCTTGGTGGTTTTCTTTGTGCCGCCGTCCCTGTCAGGGGCCTCTCCACTTGTAACCTGCGGCGGATGACTCCTGAGGGCCAGGTGTTACCGCCGCAGAGCCGCAGTGCAAAGCCATCTTAAATAAGCAGATACGTTAGTGGGCCCCTCGGTGCAGCAGAGGATCATTATTTTGAGGTGGAAAAATCCAGTTTGACAGATGAACCGCGGCCGCAGAGAGACACATCGCTGATACGCCACATAACAAGATCTCAGAAGAGTGAAGCACTGACTCATTACATATCAAAACAGACTGGGAGGAAGGATTTATTTGTTTTGTTGCAGGGGGTGATGATTCTATTTTGTGCAGAGCCAAAGCCGCGCACGAGGCATCCGGGTTCAGGGGTATTATCACTGGCCCCCGAGTTGAGTTACAGTCCAAGGCGAGGCAGTTTCACCCCTAATCAGGGACTACCACCGGATCAGCAGAAAAGTCCCAGCAATTTAATGGGTGAGTCACTTAGGTGTTATTAAAGTGTAGCTTCTGCTGCAGGCTGGGGCCGGCGGTGCTGGTGAGTGGGGGGGGTTCTCAATGACAAAACTTCAGATCACGAGTGTGAAGGAACATGTCTTCCCCCTCCTCAGTGTTCCACCTCTCACAGGATAGAGTTGTCAGTGTGGTATCATCAGCCCATTGCTGACTTTCATTACGCAAAAATTCAAATTGCAGCACAATATTTCAGCATTCCCAGATTATAAATACAGTAATTTTAATACATATTATAAGTACTTTGTAACTACGTTTTTACAAGTTGTCTATAGAAAAATATTACCATCATTATATTGTAGCATCGTGGACACCAAACGATTGCAACATGTTGAATTTATTCACAAAATGCTCAGATACCAACAAACACAGAGTTTGACCATCATTGCTCAGGACGCGTTGACTCTCACATCTTTAAATAACTCATAGTTTTTTTTTATTATGGTATCTTAAATGGTATCTTTAATGCTTATTACCGCATTAACAAATGTTCATTAATGTAACATTATTGTCAAGTGTTACCCATTTCATACATGTATATCTGTGAGTTGAATTTATTCACAAAATCAACGCAAGAATGATCTCTGACAAACCAAAGCAGGTCGAAGGTCCTGGCAGTAACAGGTGTGAGGAAACAAACTGGGCTTCCACCCTCAAAAATGAAACCAAACTACAAATAAAACCAAAAACAGGACAACGGGAGACGTTTTATTTGATGTATTTGCTTACGAACGAGGTATGCAGGAAACACATGCACTTGTTCACTAGTGAGCTGCAAAAACTCTGACACTTTAACTAATACAGATGTCAATTTAGGTCAATAGTTAACTAATGCATAACATTGTATGTTAGTAGTTCACAAATGAAGGTCTAAATGTAGTACTAGCCTTTTTTTGCACTTGCTTGTGATTAGATGGACCAAAAATGTTTACTAGTTAACTTGTAAAGGTGGGATATCTACTAGTTGACTGGTGAACCCATTTGCAGTAGTAGGCTACTGGCTCAGCTAGTGGGGCTAAAACTGGTGAACTAGTGGGTGTTTGACGTCAGGTTTCCATAGAACAGCTTTTAGTGAGTATCCCAAATGAATACTTCTGAAACTATAAAAACACAGCTCAGCTAAATATCTTAAGGTTGTTTTTAATGGTTTTTCGACAGTTTGCATGAAATTATATAAGATCCTCACCATCAGTGTGTTCATCAGTGCTCATCAGCAGTGACTTTTCCCCCACTGCGTCCCATGAGAGGAGTTCCGGCCAGGTTTCAGTGTTGCAGAAAGTAGTTACGTGTACTTGCTGGGGTCACACGAATAAAGTGTTTTGCTTAAAAAAACAATATTCATTCAAAAGACTAACCTTGTGTCACTGTGTGCAGCTTTTTCATCAGCTGAGGGAGGAAGGGGGCAGAAGCAGACTGCTGCGACAGTTGCAGTGGCCTCCTTCCAAGCATGTAAACCTCGTGAGCTCCCGAAATGCGGTGGGGTAAAAGTAATTGCTGATGAACTTCATGTTAAAAAATCCAAACTATCCCTTTAAGCACCTATATCAGAAATAATTTCAGTCCTGTTGTCAATCAGCTTTTTTTTTCACATTTGATTATGCTGACGAAACAATTAAAAGTCTTTTTTTTTTAAAGGTTTTCTTAATATTTAAAACTGATGGATGTTGTGATCATACAAAGTCAATATTTTTACCCTTTGATGAGTTCTATCTTCAAGTACATTACAAAGTCCTGGCTTTGTTAATTGTTAATAGGGAGTTGAGCAGGAGCAAAACACACACATACACAAACACACACACACACACAACCTTTCCTGAACCTGCGGTGTCCAGGTGTAAACGTGCACTTAGAGGGCGATTACACTACCTTCGTGTCTCAGTGCAGCCGGACAGAAACATGAGCAATGGCAAAAAGGTGTGGGGACCCTTACAGCCGTCATCACTCATTAATGTCTCATCTGAATCCAGCCGCCATTTTCCAGCATTGCTCTTTCTCCCAACTCCTCATCTCTACGCGCCAGACCTGGTGATTGTCATCAGATGTGACGGCGCTGGTATTCCCAGGGTCAGCCAGTGACTGCAGTTTAACCTTGCCTCCATACCCCTCTTCTGTCACTGTGCCCTCTTGTTCATTGTATATCCATCTGTAACCCCCCCCCACACACACACACACACACTGCAGGGAGAATTTCCGTTCATCATAACAGATTAAATGAACATACAATGGAATGGAAAACAATGAGTGAAACACATGAACATGGGATGATTTATTTATTTTATTTTTTTAAATCAAGTCAGCTCTTGGTGATGCTGGCCTCCTCTGCTAGTGGTCATCTGCACTCTCAGTGCAAACAATCATGTGATCCTGCACTGTGGAATACAAGTTGACATGAGGACTGGGATTTAAGCAATTTTATTATGCCCAAGTCACAAGACAGAAAGTGATTTAGGCAGTTTCTTAAGCTTTTCAATAGGGGTGTCCTGATACAACTTTTTCACTCCCGATACAATACCGATATGCCACCATGAGTATTGGCCGATAGTGATATCGATCCGATCTGATATCAGCATGGATCGACATACTCTTGTTACTTATTTTGTAGTATGGAATGTTAGAAAAGGCTTGATCAAGTGATATTACTGAAACAGAGAACAATAGTCAGCAACAGTAGCTATGAGAAAAACTGACCTATTTAGTATTAACCAATGGCTTACATACATTTTAACCTTAAAGAGATGGTTCCGATTTTTGACATGAAGTTGTATGAGATCCTCATCATCAGTGTCATTCAACATCAGTGTCATTCGTCAGCCGACGGCGTCCCGAGCAGAGTTCCGGCCTGGTATGGGTGTTGCAGATACTAGTTCCGTCTAATTGCTGGGTTCACGGAAATAAAGTCAAAGGACTAATCCATTTGCATCACAATTGTTTGCTGTGAAAAAGTCCAATATTGTATTTCCCTTTGTATCACTGCGCAGACCATCATCGGTAGTTTCCCAGCGTTTACGTGCTCGCAAGGAGACTGCTGTCTTCTCTCCATCGCAGAGGGCTCCTACCGCCCCCTTCCTCCAGCTGATGGAACGGTGCATGCAGTGATACAAACAGAGGGAAAATAGAACCGGTTGATTGTGACGTCGGACATTTTCAATTCATGATGCAAATGGATTACTCCTTTGAACGAAGCCGGGCCGGAACTCTGCTCATGGGATGCCGTGGGGAAAAAGTCACTACTGATGGTGAAGATCTCAACAACTAATACAACTTCAGGTCATAAAATCTGAACTATCCCTTTAAAGATAACAAAATTCTACATAGAAGTGCTTGACCAGAATCTGGAATGGACTGCTCGTATCGGAGTGCTATTGATCAGGAGATTTTAAATGCAGACCAATGTAATCCGAACTCTTTTTTTTTGTTTCTGATATCAGACCAATATCTGATATCAATATCAGATTGGGACACACCTACTTCTCAAGATGGCGACTAACTACCGATTGAACTAGAACTAGAACTCCTTCCCCATTTGTTGGGATTACTATTACATGGGCTAGCCTGGAAATATAGCATAGTTAGAAGCAAGATGGCTAGCTCCACGAAGCCTGCAGTTACTGATGACAAACAGAGAGTGGTGATGCTCCAGAATCTGTGGCTGCACTGAATGTTTTTCAGAAGTATCCCACATTTGTGAGCACACACCTCAAAGGCTCCAAATGTTTGTCCCTTTCTGTGGGAGATGTGCTTGACTGATCCAGTGAAAATAACATTGGGACCATGATTGAAGAGGTGAGGGAGCATACGCCAGGCTGAGCTCTGCATCAAGTCACTTGTTCGGGAAGTCATTTTGTCCCAATTCAGGTTCAAAATTAACCAACTCAAGCAACTTGTGACGTCATAAAGGTGTGTTCACAAAATGGCATAAATGACCTCTGACATCATTACTTTTACTTTCACTTGTCATCTACTGGGCCATTATTTTAAGGTGGTGACGATATGCTTATGTTGTTATCATAGCAACCAATAGATAATTACTGAATGTTGAGGCGTTGACGCAACAAACCTGAGCTTCAAGAGCCATTTTGAGAAGCACATTCACTTTGGAACAAAAATATTGCATTCTTGTTCTGGTATTGTCTGTAGGAGAGCAAGGCCGGAACCTGGAAGTTGTTTTTAGATTTTTTTGGGTGCCATCCCTAACATTCCTTTATCCATTGTACTTCCTTTGTGTAACCCTGTGGCTAATGTCAGTGTGCTGACAAATAATATATTTGTTATCCTCTTTTGGAAGCTAAAACTGGGTGAGCATCATGTAGAAAAAAGTATCTCCAATGTGCTTAAGTATGCACGCTTCCCACTGTTCAATACCCCCAATATACCTTTCTCTTTATCAAGGTTTTCCATGTAATAGGTTCATCTTTTCAACTTGATATCTTTTCAAATTGACTTTCAAACATTCTCTGCCTGCAATTAAGCTCACGGGCCTTTGATTTAAGTCGCGAGGTAATGGAAAAACTTCTGTATCAATCAATTTGCTTCAGCCCTTTCATTTGTTAAAAGATGTTAAAAAAAACCCCTACCTTGGCACCTGATGTTGGAGGAGCAGGGCTAAATCAAAGTGTATTAATAATTAACTCCAATTAGTGGTGTGTGGGAGAGGTGTGATGCCTGTTTCGATGGCAGCGCTCCTCGCCTCCCTGAACTTCTGCCTGTTCTCGAGATCATCCACTGTGAGAGATGACAGACTGTGGTGAGGGGGAAGACAAACGTTTCATGGGGAAGCGGCGCCAGGTTAAAGCGACAGGACTGCATTTTTGTGTTCTCTTCTGTACATTCGTCAAAGGAGGGTGTGACCAAAGGTAGAAGACAAAAGTGTAATCGTTTGTTGCAACTTCAAGTTAATTAAGGAGCTTGTTGCGAGACGACGGAGGCACCTGGTTTTTAACCGAGCAGGAGCATTACGGGGGCAACTGCTGAAAAAAGGACCTGAAAGGAGCCTTAATTAATGTCTCAGCAGGGGTGGATGAACATTGAGACGGAGCTAAAATCCTCACAGGCCTGGATCCAAACTGGGGCTCTCCTTGCTGGGAGAGCGTTTTATTTCTCACTATTGCATCATCGCGGATTATCTAACAAGCACAAGTGTCACTAAGCCAACAAACATCTCAGGGACCTCGAGGGGTAAATTAGTCTCCTTCCTAACACCCCCAAAAAAAGTAATGAAACGAAATTCACGGCGTTCCTTTAAAAGCAGGGGACAAGGCTTCGTTGAGCGCTTTAATTAAAGCCGTGAGTTTGTAGAAAGCACCACATTCTCCATTTCCATAGATACATTTGGCTGGCAAAGACTATTCATCTTCTATTTGGTGGGGGGGAAATCTGATTACAGCTAACACTTTGACCCTCTTTGCTGTGATGAATCGGGGAAGTCACACGTGCAGATTTTGATTTATCTTCCTGACCTTTTGTATGCAAAGGAGACACGTTCTGTATAACCATAATGTCACATCAGAAAAAGAGGTCACGCCTGTGAGAAAACAAGACCCCCCCCCTTCCCGCCTCCTCTGTGATGAGTCTATTGTTTTGCCTCACAGCGGCTGTTTTTATATTGCTGAGCACTGGAAGTTAATGTTGCTTCCTCAGATTTACCGTTCTGTAGGCCGCCATGTTTGGGATCACAGTTGGTAGGATGTATTTTCCACATCAGTACCAGATATGACCCGAATCCCCATAAATATAGGGATTTCTTTTCACACCGTTGTGTTTGTGGTCCTACTGGGACGTATTCATTCATTTATTTATTTATTTATTTATTTTACTATTCTTCTGCTCATTGTGGTTTCTAGTCGTATGTTTGTTCATATTAGGTCTACGCATGTTCATATTTATGTTTATTCATGTTTAAACTGTACACTGGAGCAAGACAAATTCCTTGTATGTTTTCAGATAGTTGGCCAATAAAACTGATTCTGATTCTGATTCTATTATGGAACACAGAAGACAATGATTCAACCAACATCAGTAGTGGTCTATTGCGGAGGAGAAAATCCAAAATACAAGAATCGGAAGACCTTTAGCGGTTTTCTAAAAGTGTTTGTAAGCTGTGATCTGAGTCGCCGTGGGTGGGAGGGCTGATTATAAACGGTGTGGAGCCAAGTTTATATGTTCTTACATGAAGTGCGCTCATTAGCATTTGCAAACATTCCCATGTTCTGTTCCACTTCTTTGAAGGATTGTGTAGCAAATGGATAAGATAAACTATGATTATAATAGATAAACAGATACATAACATAGAATTAGAAGATACGATAAGATAAGGTAAAAAAATAGATTACCTACACTCCACAAAGATAAGATTAGCAACAATAAGACAATCCAACATAAGATAAGATAAAAAGATAAGATAAAATACATCGGCTACAGTACACTAAGTGAACATTAACTACCCTGAAATAAAGCAATTCAATATAAGATAATCTAGAGTGAGAAGATAAAAATAGATTAGCTACACTAAGCAACCATATGGTACATCAGACAAAGTGAAGATAGGCTTAGCTGAAAAATAAGACAATCAAAGATAAGATGAGATCAAATAAGATAAGATATGATAAAAAAAAAAATAGAGATAAGATATGATAAAAAAAATAGAGATAAGATATGATAAAATAAGACAATACATTATATCAGTAATTTGCTGAAATAATATGAGGTACAATTAGATCAGCTATATTAAGCAGAGATACTAATGTCTAATGAACTAAGATCAATGAGACAAAACAAGATGAAGAGATTAAATAGAATAAGAAGGTAAAATAAGATAAAAATAGATAAGCCACTTTATGCTAAGCGATGAAGAAGAAGCTAAGATAAAAGAAGGAATCTGAGATAAATGAAGACAAAACAAGGTTTTAAATAAAGTAAAAATAGATTAGCTACACCAAAATAAGCTGAAATAAGATCAAATGAAATGATCCAAGATAAGATATGGAATGAAATAATATAGAAAATATATTAGCAAGGATAAGCAAAGAAAAAATATACTTAAATAAGACGAAACAAGATAAGATAAAAATAAATAAACTACAATGCATAAGGAATTATAAAATAATATAAAAAAGAAAATAAGATCATCTTAAAATAGATTATCTACAGTAAGTGGAGAGCTAAACTAAACTAAAATAGTCTAAAATAAGCTAAGCTAAAATATGAAGATAAGGTAGGTGGTATATGGTCCCTGATGCCATCGTGCAATATCGTTCTTTTTGTTTTGCGACACCTCACTTTAAATTCCACATAATTTCTGTCTCAAGATGTTAAAATGTGTGTACATGCGCTGTATGTGTGCTGTATGTGTGCTGTATGCGTGCGGCGATAGCAGCCAGTGCTTTAAATATTAATCGCTCTTTTTCTTGCTGTACTTCAAAAAGGCGACAATAATCCAGGGGTTGCAAGGAGGCACCCCCTCTCAGAGGAGTGGTCGGCGCCCAGAAACAGAGAGAGTGCATACGTCCCGTTGTAATTAAACATGCATGGGTGTGTGTGTGTATATGTTTTTTCCACCCGCCGTCGTTTGTTCCACCGGCCTGGGTTTTGACAGGACGCCAAAACAAGCCCAGGTGGAGCGGGGTGTGCAAACAAGCTTGTGAGTACAGGCATGAAACACGCAAATTAGCACCTCGACCAGAATGAATGTGTAAGCTGCTGGGACCGGGGCCAGCGGCGCCGACCCGGCATTGCAGTGCCCGGGCCGAGAGTGGTGGGAGTAAACACAAACCCCGAGGAAATACACAATGAATTGAAACTCTTTATGACATATACTACGTTTACATGCAGTCAAATAAGCCTTTTCAAAGCGTAATATTAGCAATAACCTGGTTGCGTGGCCATGTAAACACCAATAACCCATTTGAATAACCTGAACATCCTCATGTTCTGAATATTCCCCCCGGGTTACTCCTTTTCTAAGCCGAATATTTGATCATGTATACGCCGATAGGGATCTCCCCATCAAAAGGAACATGAATTTGTGTTACGTGCATGTTCTATTGGCAAGGAATCTTGGTCTTCAGAGTCCAGGAACTACCTCTAAACATGGCTAAACGCAAGAACAACACTTTTGGAGCGAGGAGGAAACCATTCACTTCACAAGTGTGATGAAAGACACAAACATCCTGGCATTTGGAGACACTAGAAAGTAGTGGGATAGACAGATCCACAAAAGGGGGAGCAGAGAGTTACGCCAAGCAGGGTTTGTAGCAGATGTTCTCCGTGCGTTGCTGCTTTGATCGGGATATCAATTATAATGACTACGTTTACATGCCCTCAGTATTGGTGTTAAGGTCCATATTCCGGTTACTGAAACAATGGGAATAATCCGTTTCCATGCGTGAGCAAACAGGGTTATTCCTCTATACATGGTCATTGTATTCAATTGGGATTGGCAATTGGCGTGACTTTTTGATGGGGATATCCCGATAGGCATATAATATTTGGTTTAGAAAAGGAGTAATCCAGGGGGAATATTAGGGTTTTTAAAAGAATACTCCCCCCCACACACACACAGATTACTTGCACTCTGCACCTGTTTAGAGGGTATTGCATTTATTGTCCACTCACTTCTCCTTCCTGTACATATTCCCTACTCTACATCCCATATTTACCACTTATCACTTATATATTAGTATAGCCCATCTGTATATTAGCATAGCACATTTGTATATTTGTATATCTGCACTGTACTGCTCATTCCACTTCTTGCCTGTAAATTAGTATAGCACTCTTGTGCACTACTCAATTACATTGTTATTCATGTTAACTTACAATCACCTTTCTTACTGGCCTCAACTGTACATAACTAAACTATCTGTATATACTTCTCATACTGTACATACTGTAACACTCTTCACTTGCTGCTCCTTGCACTTCTGATTAGATGGCAAACTGCATTTCGTTGCCTGTATTCATACATGTGTAATGACTATAAAGATTAATCTAATCTAATTTTCTGCAAATTCAGATAGGTTATTGGTGTTTACATGGCCGCCTGCAACCCGGGTATTGCTGAAAGGCTAAAAGGCTTATTTGACTGCATGTACACGTAGACCATGTATACAGGAATAACCCTGTTTGCTCATACATGTAAATGGGTTATTCCTAATGTTTCAGTAACAGGAATATGAACTTTAACCCCAATATTGACTGCATGTAAAGGCAGCCACTGATGAGGATGTAGAGGAGGAATCTGAGTGTGTAACCGTGGTCAGCGGGCAGCCGCACCGTTTGAGAATCGAAGGCTGCCAAAGCTAAAAGAAAAACAATAACAAGCCCAGATATGCCGCCGAGGACAACAGATGGATGTACAGGTCCGGTGATGGATGTGAAGGGGAGCCAGTGAGGGGAAAAATTAGGTTGGGAAAAATGGATAGAATGGAGTGAAAAGGGAGGCAGGGGAGGCGGTGGGAGGGGAGGGGGCCGCCGAGACGGGTCAAGAAAGACTGAGTGGTCGGCAGCGGGTCCCACAAGAGAAATTGTAAAGTAAAGCTGAGTGAATGAGCACCACCAGTCCAGGGACATCTCGCCGTGTTTTTTTTTTCCTCTTCTTCTTCTTCTTCTTCTTTCCAGGCTGGACACTTCGGAGTGCATGCCGGGTCCCCGAGCGCCCCCGGAGCCGGCGCACTCCCTGACACAAGCCGCCTTCCCAAAGATGAACAGCATCACCTCAACCACAGTTAGAAGGTCGAGAAATTGCTCCCACCGCACACGCCCCC
>CAESWR010001114.1:673042-686490 GCA_903171835.1 Mullus surmuletus | reverse complement strand
GTAACTGAAAAACAGAATGTCAGTCAAGGAGTGATTGCTGAATTGGCCACGGTGGAGCCGACATCAGATCAATTAAAAACACTAAAACAACGCTCGCTGCCGACACTATCGCACACAATTACACTGATTACAAGTAGGATACACCTTGAATATACATACACACACACACACATATACTGTATATGTATATATCTATGTATGTATGCATGCACTCTGTACATATATATATATATGTATGTATATCAGTACTTCAGGGCTGTATTGACAGATATCGATTATTGATTATCAAAGACGTCACATAGATAGATACATACATACATACATACATACATACATACATACATAGATAGATAGAGAGAGAGAGAGAACGATAGATAGATAGATAGATAGATAGATAGAGAGAGAGAGAACGATAGATAGATAGATAGATAGATAGAAAGATAGATAGATAGATAGATAGATAAATAGATAGAAAGATAGATAGAAAGATAGATAGATAGATAGATAGATAGAGAGAGAGAACGATAGATAGATAGATATATAGATAGATAGATAGATAGATAGATAGAAAGATAGATAGATAGATAGATAGATAGATAGATAGATAGATAGATAGATAGATAGAAAGATAGATAGATAGATAGATAGATAGATAGATAGATAGATAGATAGATAGATAGATGGAGGACTGCATTTTGGGGTGGTTTGTTAACTAGCTTGATTGATCTATTATTCATATAGATTAAAGGATTCATTGCCATTAGCTATGGCTGCAAGCTAACGGGCTAATTTGCAGACAAACAGATGGCTAAACCGAGGTACACAGACAGACGGGGCAGATGGACAGACAGATAGATAGATAGATAGACAGATAGATAGATAGATAGATAGATAGATAGATAGATAGATAGATAGATAGATGGGTGGATAGAACCAAATTAGATTCTCCAAGAGTTGACTACAGCATATTTAAAAAACAAAATTTTCGACTCCCACATGCTATATTTTAATGCCAAATCCACACAGCGTAGCCTTCAGCTATATAAAACTGCTACAGCGCTGATGTGAGATAGGGTAATGTTCCTACATTTTAAGAGTAGGCAGTGGTACAAATTTAATCTCTCTGCACAAAACTGCGTTTGAGAGGCACTTCCCCCAGCAGCAGTGCTAACAACAGCGACTCATGCATAGACACATCCAACCTTTATCTCCTCGGCTGGCCTATCTGTGGGATGAGCACTGAGAGCCGAGATCAGAGGAGGCTTGAAAAGATGACCTGACAATCTTGTGCATGGTCACATGGTCTTCCCGGGCTTCTCTGACCTCTGCCAGTAGCACAGCTCCAAATTTTCACCTTAAGGGAAAAGAGGAGACATCGGTTGCCCAAAAATCAATGGTTTTACTTTTTCTGAGAAGATAAACACCAACAATTTCACCAGCGCTGCGGCGGTGTTACATTAAAATGATCCGATTCCTACTTTTCAATCTGCAATTACGGCGTCTGCACATTGGATGAGGTTTAAATGATTATGCGTTACACATTTACGGCTTTGATCACTTACGACCGCCTCTGCATATAAAGCAGGTTACCCATCCCTCTCTTCTTTTTTTTTCTGCTTGCTTGGAGCAGGTGAATCAAAGCAGCCTGCTCCAGCCGACCCCTGATATGAGTTGGTCACATTGTAAGGGGACAATAAAATCCGTACACAGCAATCGTCATGTCAAAAACAAGGTTAAAAAAAAATAAAAAACTTCAATAAATTAAAAAAAAACAACAACAGGCTGATCATTCAGCGGATTATAGAACACTCTTTCTAATCACCAGTGTTTACTATTCGACGGCTCCCAGCAGGGATGAAAACACAAATAAATCTGAGCAATCAGACGGCATAATAATGGTTATCAGTTGGTGCTTCACTTCATGTATTGACACACTCCCTCAGTGTACTGTAACAATGCAGATTTGTATCTACTCAAATAATTGATTACATTATCAGTGTTCTCTAATATCTTTTCTTAAAGGTGTTTTCTTTTTCTAAGAATATTTCAAATAAATTAAACAAAAACATGGAGCCTTATATGTTCTCCTCTAGTTTATATATCTCTCCCCTCACCTCTCGCTCGCTCGTCTCTGACCACAACCATTCTGCCGAGGTTTCTCCTGTGAAAGAGGCACTTGGGGGTAATTGTTGGACCTCTGATAAATATACACATTTTTATGGTGTATGTTCAATTCCCAGAGAGAACTGTTATTTTATGAATTGGTAGATAAAATTGAATAGCATAGCCCTGCATTGAATAGAATTGAATTGAATTGATCGGAATTGAATTGAATTGAATTGAATTGAATTGATCGGAATTGAATAGAATTGAATTGAATTGATCGGAATTGAATTGAATTGAATTGAATTGAATTGAATTGAATTGAATTGCATGGCAGGGCATGGTATGTCATTGAACTGAACTGAACTGAACTAAACTGAACTAAACTGCAATGCATTTTATTGCATTGAACCGAAATGAGTTGAATTGAATGTGGTTAATCATCGACACTTATCACTCACCAGTATGGGAATAGATCACCCAAATTGTGACATGCTTGTCCAGAATGTTTAGACACTTGAAGAATAAAGAGTCACAAATTAGAGAAAATGTTCAGAAAAAAGGTATTCACACCTCAGTGAATCCCCAGCAGTAGTAAAAGGGGACAATTTAATTCAGACCCAGCAAAACATACAGTAGAATGTGTTGTGTGGATGCTATATTCCATTTGGAAATGTGTATTCATTTTTTTATTTGCAGCATTTTACGTTTACATTTTTCAATGGGAAATAAGCAAGATGTTTGGTATGTAAAGTCTTGCTCTAAAAGTAACTACTACATGAATATATGGGCGTCTTTGTAGGCCACATTGAAAATATACACTTATGTGAGATAAATGTACCGTCACACTCCCACTCTGCCCTGCGGTTCAGATCCGACAGCACAGAGCACACCGAGGTTTTATGATAAAGCAAAGCCCGACCCAACAGCGACACTGGCTGATCCAGTTCTCATTGCTGCTTAGACTTTACAGGATTACAAAAGAGGACGTGTTACTGTATTTAGATAAGTGTTATTCGCCATCAACAGTGTTGAAAGCTGCAAAAGTATTCATGAGAATGCATTTGAATAATTCAGAGTGCTCGAGCCGACTGCAAGGGGAGGCCAAGTGACAGTCTGTGCATTATCCTTTGATCAAGGGTTCCGTAAGAGCGCCGCATCGGCCACACAGGAGAAAGAGCATATTTAGGCCAACGCGGATACACAAATCCGAGACGACAGAGCCGTAAGCGACATCCAAATCTTCTCGCCGGCTAAAGAATACGAACAAGGTGGGTTTATATTTCACAAAGCAGCAGAGGTCCATTCAATAAAACGTCCCATCTGCTGGTGTGAGATTTAGGTTTTAGTGACCAAAGACAAACTCGCAGTGGTTATTGTGTTTTGGAGGATTAAATAAATATTCTTTTTCATGTAGGCTTACGCAGAGACAGAGTGCCACAGGTTTGGCTGAGGGGGATTTGAACCCAGAGAATCAATCCTTTTAGATAAGTGAGGATTGTGGCCCAGCTGACTATAACCGGTGTAGTCCTACTCCAGTCTCGGTCTTGAGACCACTTTTTGGAGGTCTTGGTCACATCTCAGACTCAGAAGCATTTTTAACTCAGTCTTGTCAGTGTGGAAATAGTGAAAAATCAAGCACACGTAGAGGTGTGTATCCATACAAGTAGTGTTTTTGATGGTGTAGAAGTATTTATGTAGCCACTTGTGTTGTAGTACCCAAGATTTTTGAAGGTCTTAGTCTAATCTTAGACTCACAGGCATCTTTACTGGGTCTCATCTGGGTCTGGGACTGAGTGGACTCTGGATTTAGTACCCAGAGCGGTGCAGACCACCACTGCCAGGCTTTCAGACCACAACAACCAATCACTTCCAATCATTGGTAGATTGATTATTTCCTCCAAGTTACAGCCTCTGCCTTCTTATTAAATGTCTTCATGTGATTTCAGTCTACTTAGAAGCCACATTCACCTGACAAATGCAGAAAAAGAGCCTAAAATACTTAGAATGAGTGGAAATAGCTGCTTATGCACCAAGCTACATCTATCTAAATCAAGAAAGTTTCGTGATCATCTTTCTTGGTTTTGTCTCGGCCTTGGTGCCCTGTGGTCGTGTTGAGTCTCTTGCGGTTTTAAACACACCAACTCCAACACCAGTTACATAAAATGTTAATGAATTTCATAAACCTGGATTATGTCCCCCGTGTGGGAATCAAGCAAGGACATTTTTTCTATATTCGTCTCCATTTAGACTGTCCTTCTGTCCCAATGACGACGCCCTAACCTCCTCTGTGTGGCAGAGAGCAAGCACAGATACACTCGCCTGTTTGGGGGGGGGGGAAACAAAACAACTGACACTTTGGTCTCTTGCTCCACTGGCGAAAATCAATGTTAAAGTCCTCTGGTTTGAATGGAAATAGCTGTCTATGCACCAAGCTACATGGATTCAGGTTCCTATTTTATAGAAAATACACAAATAGTACCTTTGTTGAAAAGAAAACTCTCTTTCAGTTCTGCTTTTTGATCATCTTTCTTTGATGTACATGTTCTTGGTTTTGTCTCGGTGCCCTGTAGTCATTGGTGAAGTCTTGGTCTTGGTTTACACCCTCCACAACAACACAGTTAATAGCACAGCTGCATGCACGGCCCCGTCACGAAGGTGTGACAGTGGGAAAGAGCCTGACAAGACAGAATGTTTCAAATATATACCCTAAGTTCACACGCTAACGGCGCGTCATTAAAGGGGACTTGATATCTAGCGAGCGTGAAGTGTTAAGACAAAAAAGAACAAAGGGAGGAGAAAAATGGAGCACTAAAGAAGCGGCGCTCGGATTCCAGACCAAACACTTTTGGACAGCAAATCCCCGGACACGGCCCGCTACAAACTAAATCATTTCAATAAACTCTGTCACGGAATCAAGCGCAGCACCACCCAGGCATTATCTTCAACACAAAAAAGTCACCCGCTGCTCTGAAAAGCTTTGTCACCAAAATGAAAAGTGATGGAGAGCGATTTTCCATGCATTTGCCTCTCAATTATGGATAGTGATTGTAATTAGTCCAGATGGTGCCCAAACACTGAACTTCTATTTAGCGGCATTCCAGTTAGGGGGGAATGAAAAATACATTAGGCGTGTATATGTACATGTTTTCAAGCGACTCCTGCTTATGGTTAAAACACTTAAGACAAAATCCCAGCGAGCCTCTTAGAGGGTTTTCTCTCCTTTGCTGTTTTCCACAATGATCCATGGCTTATGTGAAGACAATTATAGATTTGCGTAAATACTCTCCGGTGACGGTGGCTGGGGGACCCTGGGGCGTATTTATCATGCTGACAACCTTGGGAGGGTTGTGTCTGCGAACCGGGGCTCGGGCGACTCGGTTTGGAGCGCCGGCTGGATTCAGTGACGGCTTTAAAAGTGGATCCTTAATGGAGGGTGATCTGTTTTAGGGCCGCCGCTTCACTGCGTGCTCCTCGACGGGGCTCTGGGGTTGAAGAATCCGTCTGTGTGTAACACGCCTGTAAGTGCTGTTTGTTGTCAAAAAAAAGAAAAAAGAAAAGAAAGAATCTGCTACCCAATGTCCCAGATTAAAAATGCAGCATCTCCCGTTTCCTCCCTATTTCACCTGTGTTATCGTCTGTAAATGAGCTCAGTCAGATTAAATAAGAGATGCGGAGCGACTGTAACAGGAATCTGCAGGCAAACAGACACATGCTCGGCTCAGCCCGTCCAAATCTGAGGCCTTGGCCAGACGTCTCCACTGTCATCTCCACTTGTTACACAGAGAGCTGTTTCGAGGCGTGTGTGATGTGTCTTTTCTCACGCACTGCCGAGGCGAGTCTAACACCAAAGAGAGCTCCAAGGCTTTGGTGCACCCACCGTGATTATCACATGCTGCTTTCCGTACACACCGGACATCATTAATCAGCTTTCAGAAAAAATCGTTGTCGTGACTACAGTATTGATGTTCATCTTCAACGACGTACATCTGGTAAACAAATACAGACAGTTCTATTTTTTATATTCACAGTATTTTTCTTCAAATATTGCTGTTAAGGATTCTAGTTTTGCAATGTTTTTTGCCTTATCTTTAGCCTTAGCAGCTCATCTTAGCTTTAGCTCATCTTAGCTTTAGCCTGAGCAACTTTTCTAGCCTTAGCATCTCATCTTGGCTTTCATCTTAGCAGCTTATTTTAGCTTTAGCCTGAGCAGCTTGTCTTAGCTTTAGCTCAGCTTAGCTTTAGCCTTAGCATTTCACTTTAGCTTTAAGCGTAGCAGCCTGTCTTAGCTTTAGCAGCTCTGAGGGCTCTCTGTGACTGTAGTCTTCTGCCTCTTTGTTGCATCTTTGTTTGACAATGGAATGTATTACCTTGATTGGAACAGATGTTGTAGGAGTGGCCAAGAGTGTAACAGAACGGGCCACCAAAACAGGGAACAAGTGAGCTGGGAAATTGATAAACACAGAGGGAGTTTGACTGAGGTCAACGCTCAGGACACCATGACTGTCCTCTGTCTTTATATAGCAAATAGCTGTTTGACGCCACATTAAAGTTTTCTATCTTGTCTAAAGTACCTTTACAAGAGGAAGAAGGACATACTTTTACCGACCATAAATGAGACATAAATCAAAAAGTAAAAGTCAAATCCAGGTTTTTTCTCAACCCTCAGACTAATTTCTGGACACTAAATAAGTAGACATATAGTCGTAAAACATATATAGTTGTACAAATCCAAACAAAAGTAAAAAAATCTGACTGTGTTATCAGTTATCAGTTTCAGTAGACGGATGTCAAATTTGGCTGCAGTTTGGGGGGCTTAAAAGCCAAAAATATCTTTGAGGAGGGGAGATTTTTAAGTAAACATCACACAAATGTAACCATGTAGACTGGTTGGTTTTCTCCTGCCGGCATTATTAATAATTATGCAAATAACAGTAGTTTAGGCTCGGATTAATAATGTTTGTTTTGAAAATGCCCTCCTTTTGTCTAATGGAGCAATTATGTGATGTGTCCGCTGCCCCCCACCCCCCCCCCACCCCACCCCCTCGCTGCTGGCATCCACAAGAAAGAGCAGCAAACTGTGTTATCTCACCTGGGCCTTCTGAGCCAAGTGTGCAGCGAGCAGAGGCTTGGTGGGGAGGCTCTGTAAACACAGCGTTACAGGGAGCATACATGTCTACCTTCTGAAGCATCAGTCTCACACTGAGGCTGTCAAAGAAACGCGGCGCACACTCGCAGCACAGAGCGCACAACGGCAACGGACCTGTGGCATCACTTTCAAATGCAATCAGAGCACGGCAAACCAAACAAGGAAATGAAAAGGACCGGGCGTATTTTAGCTGGATGTGTCACGTCGGGGGAAAAAAATAAAAATAAAATACAAACAAAGTTGAGCTCAAAAGAAATGAAACCATGACCCGTGTTTAAGGGTGAGCGGTAACAAGTCTTTGTCTTAAACCTCAAAACACGCAACCAAACGCCCGCTGATCTAAAGAGCATGTTGAGGAAATGTAATGACTACGATATCTGAAGGGAACTCGCTTTTCTACCACCGACATGAGAAAAATATGCAAAGTGCTCCTCCTCACTCTGCTGAAAAGTAGTATAATCGCTCATAAACTTGAGATTTTACCAAAACTAGCAGCTTCCCTGTCATTGTTTCAACACCACCCACTCAGAAGCCAAAAAAAGCAGACAGCAAGAGAGCGAAAACGGAGCCATTTATGGGATGTCTTATACACTGAGCACACACTCCGCCATCAATCTGAATGTTGTGAGCTTCAGAAGCGTTAAAGGCACTCGGTAATGATTGCCGGAGACTCGGGTGCTCGCTGTTGTTCTCGTCTCTGAGTGTCACCCATCACTCTCTGCATTTAATTGAAACCATTTCCTCGGCTGTGTGTCGTCGCCTTGCCGCGCTCTCCGATGAGCTTCACAGAGGTGCTCTGAGGCAGCCGCGATACTAAAAGGATCAGACCTCTGGGGTGATCCGCAGCCGAAGAAGACAGCGTTTATGCAACGCCTGTTTTCCTGGCTGTGTGACTGGCTTTGGTCCGGGCTTCCTGTGACTGGGACAGTCAGGGAGCCAATGCGACGGAGCAGCTGTGATGTCCTCATTTTATGAAAAAAAAAAAAAGAGGCAGAAGAAGAGAAAAAAAGACCAAAAAAGTTCTCGTTCTGAGTTGTGTGCGGCACGCTCCCTCGCCACTTAGGGAGAAAACAGCCGCTTGAGAGCGCTTTGATATGTAGAAATATGAAGGCGTCATATTTATCCCCTCTCCCCTTCATGGAGAATGCTGGGATGAAAGCAGTAGTGGGAGAAGGCTGAAGGCTGAGGATTAACAATGACATAACATGAAGAGGGGTCTGTCAGCACAGTGACACCTCGTTTCGCCTGCCATTGTCTGATTACCCCAACAGCAGCCCACCAATGACAGGGATGATCACAGAAAGGCGGGAAGAACACAACTGTCAGGCTTAGGCTGCAAAGCCAATTCCCACCATTTCTGCTCCTTCAAAACCAGATTTTAGACAAGAAGAAACAAGAGAGCAGTGGAGAGCCAGCGCGAAAGGGTGGAGGAGGAGAAGGAGAAAAAGAAAGAGTGAGGGAAAAGGACACACGGACAGCTTACAGGGGATACAAACCAAAAGATTATGGTAATCTTCCCTTCTTTGTCCCCTGCGAAATGTTTTCGTACTACGCCTTTTATCTGTGTAAGAAGGGATGTGAACCTCTTCAGTTAGTGACAGTGGGCACTTTCTGTGTGGTTTCTGGGTAATTAGCACCAGTAGCAGGCCCTTTCTTTTTCTCTGCTCAAGCTTATGGTCTTCTTAGGGACGGCAACAGGGGATTTTCCCCCTCCAACCCTCTGTCTGCTCTTAAGGAGCGATTCCCAGCCCAGGCCAAGCCACAACAACCATCTGTTAGCGCTGGAAGGATCAAAACCTTCAGAGAGCCTCGGCACCACTGACAATCAAATGGACAGCTTAAGTTCAGACAGGTGACTGAATTAATTATTCTATTCAGGGCGTAACAGAGATGTTTTCAACAGAGCCGTCAATGGACTGCTCATATGCTCCGCTCGGCCTTTTTGTCGCTCTTTCCGAAAGCTCAAGAAACAATGAAAATATGGCTCTTTTTGTCATTTGGAGGAATCATTAGCATTTCAAATTATACCAACACTCAAATTTCACTAACCTGTTAAATGAGAATTGATTAGAATGACAAAAACTCTCCAATCTGTCCCGTTGAAGTGTCACGCTCTGACTTTTCTCCATTACCTTTGGTGGTCATTTTGCAGGGTGGGGGGGCTTCTAATCTTTCTTTCCCATGCAGAGTGACTGAAACCAAAGGATAAATTGGTTGCTGGCACCACAAACAGGCCTTTTCAATTTGGGATAGTGCTGATACAAGATCTAAAAGAACACCCAAAGCTTACGCTCATCATATCAACTGGGGCTTTTCAGCACGGGGTCAAAGGTGACCCTCAGATAAAGTGCCATACAAGAGATCAGTGGGGCTGGGCCGGCCACACCTAATAAAAGTGCACACAGCATTAATAGCGATACATTTCTTGATCAGAAGTGTTGGCGCTGCTTTGTGAATTTGTCTTCTTTGCTCTCGCCCTTTGATGTTTTCTCTCTTCTTTTTTCCTCCTTTCTCTTCAACAACACCTCTTCTCTCCACTCCAGTGGATGAAACCTCTTTTTGTTGTGGTTCAAGCTGCATCTTATTGTCTCAGTCACGGGTGCTTTGTCTTACCAAGGCCTGCTGCACCCACAGAAAAGTGAGGGGGGCTTCATCAAAGCCTGGGCGAGATGGACTCAACAACAGTGGATTAAGGTCTTCTGCATGATAAAGTCCCTACCTAGGGGTGGAATTAACTTAATATGTGAAAGAATGTTATTGAGAGGGAATAAAGTGCCAAAAGCTCTGTCATTCTCTTCGTAATGTCCTAATCCAGCGGCTGACACAGGGACCTTGGGCCGGAGTTTGTTAATCACGGAGGTGCCCATCTGTATTGCCTGTCCTTTAAGCTATTTAAACTTCGCCTAAACTCAATTATTGTCCCTGGGAGACCAAAATGGCATATTAAGTTACGTGAAAAGGGTGTTCGGCCAAGGAGAGAAAGGAATCCAGGCTTTAAAGCCAGGAGATGTCAACGCAGCCAATCTGAGTACAGCTAAACAGATTAGAGGGGGAATCTATAGACCTGAAAAACAACGTGACAATGAGTTGAAGAGAGGAGGAATCTCACTTTCAAAGCATCCTCTAAACTGTTAAGCATCCAAATCATGGAGGATCCCGAAGACTGTGCCCCAGCATATATTTCTCTATTTACCGCTCGCTCAGGATCACTCAAGACATGTCCAATGGATATACCAACTACCGACGTTTATTCCCCAACAAGCATGACTCATCTGAAAGCTATTATTATATAGATACTTTGGAAAAACATCCCCCGTCTGAGTGACATTTTGAAAAATAAAAGACCAAACAGATGACAATTGGTATTCATTTTCATGATTTCTTAATAGAGAAAATTAACTGAAAGAAGGAATCTAAACCTACGAAACCTACAAATAATCTAAATGAGTGGAGAGGCAATTAGTTCCAACCTGATAAAATTTAAAATGAATGATGACATGGCATGTTCTTAACCTTCAAATGAAAAAATTAGGGTGAGAAAAAATAATCTAATGATTTAAAAGCTTTGTAATTATCGATCTTAATCGCATTTTAAGTGAATGACAATATTTGCCACACGAGGCACCATTTTCCAATTACAATGGATTTTGGTATATGACTCAATGAAATGATAGACACATTAAACAACAAAATATTACTTATTTTGCATCAGTCTGACAATAGCACTAGAAATCATAAGGTTGGATCAGACGTACGTCAGATGTAGTACATTCTAACCCCTTCATTTTATACCCCTGCGTCGTGTTGCCACTGAGCCCTGTGCGTAGCCTCCACGCGGGACCGTGCCCCACTATACTTCTGCGTTGACGTTGCGTGACTCTAGAGGTGATATTTGGTGACTGTGGAAGCTCTGAAACTGCTTAGGAAGCGTTAGTCGGCAACACGTAACACATGACTAGCTTTAGCCTTAGCAACTGGCTCTCTGTTAGCTTTAGCTTTAGCTTCAGCAGCTGGTAGAACTCTCCATGCCAAACTATGTTGACTCTCGGTCTCTGTCTCTCGTTATTAGAACCTGTTTTGGTGATAGAATGTGTTTTGAGTCGGAAGATTTTATAGAGTCTCTGTCCTCCGTACACCAACCTACGCATCGCTAGTATCCACTGCAGAGCATCCGCTCCATTTGCGCAATTCTCGGTCACTCCCAGCACTTGCATTTATAAATGCAGGGAGGGCTTGACATGCACTAACATGCATCAACAATACGCATGGCCGGGCTGGTCACCTAAAGGGAGAACAAGAAAGCTCGGATATCAACAAACGTGGAGGGAGTTTGACCGCAGTGAGCGCCCCCCACACCTCTATAAAAGTTGTTAGATGCTGAATTAAGGCATAGAAAATTATGTGAAGCACCTTTTATGTCAATATAACTCACTTGCATCGACGATCAGTAATTTTCGCTGTTCGAGCAAACAATCATATCAGCCCCCATAACACCCTCCTTTGTCCATCAATTTGCAATTGTCCTGCAGTGATGTCAGATCACACAAACTGCTAGAATTCACAAATCTCACATCGGTGCAGCTTCAATCGCAAACCAAGCGTGAGCGAACCGGATGCAATTTCACATCCAACAAAGCATATTTAACACAACTCTATGTGACAACAGTTCTGTTCCATATGCAGCCTAAATGTCCCTTCATCTCAGCAACACGGTCAAGTGAAAGTGCAGCAGTCGAGGCCGCTCACTTGGCGGCACGCAGTCATGCCACATTTGCTTAGACGCAGGGGAAGCGTCTTGCCTTAACGTCAACCAAATACTTAAATAGGAGTACTTTATGCAGTAAGCTGGAGAATTGCTGGCCTCAAAAGTTGTCAAACCATCCATTCAAAACAGCCAAACGCACTCAAGGCTAAAAGAAGTCGTCGTCGCTGCTGCTGCCGATGAGGACAGTTTCTATTTTCTGTCATGCAAGGGCTAAATGACACGGGATGGCGCGGGACCCCCAGAGAGGCTCCTGCCTGCTCCTCCCCATGTGCCCTGAATAGGGTGATTTGCGCTCAACAAACTGTAAACAGGCAGATTAACAAGGTTTGCTGCACCATGATTCACACGTTTGCCACGAAGACAGGAAATGTGGCTCGTCCATGTGGGTTTGATGTGGGTTTATCAGTGCCCGCGCGGAGACGGGAATGATCAAATTAGTTGACTGTGGACACTTGGCGAGTGTATGAAACCGCATGACAAACCTGTCTTTCTAACCGCCTCCCACTCAAAGAAAATTATGCTCCTCTTATTACAGTGTAATAACAGTGTAATAACAGCTGCAGTGAAATATTCCAAGCAAACAGGTCCCGGTGAGCCGTCACGCCGCGGTGCACATCGAGTGGAGAGGACGCTTCTGCTGACATGCTGTATGGAGACATTAACCTGGCCAACCATCGTGCCAATGGTGAAAGCTCCTGAATAAAAAGGAGGACACGATTGTCACAGCGTGTTTGCTCTCTTTGCCTTTCTTGTCTGAGCTATGAGGCCCACACAGAGCAGGAGGGCGGGCGGGGGGCGGCACAAAGAGAGGCTCTCTAATAAAAACAAGAGGTGACCTGGACGCCGGACGCCGCTCAGCATCAGCGGCACTAACACCCGGCTGCCGACACGCACCTTTATTCCCCCCCCCCCAGATTAAACATAACATTTGGCCGCAGATTATGATTGGACTAAAAAGTCTACACCGTCAGAAAATAAGCAGGAGTGGAACCCCAGCACGGTTGTCTGCGGCGTGAAAGTTGGCTGCGATCCCCTCTGGATAAACCTTTCAGCAGAAGCACCACAGGCTACAAGAGATACGTGTGTCTGCTGAGGAGCTAAGCAAGTTTAATTACTGTGAATAAAATGGTTACGCCGCGCGGCCTGAAGGGAACGCTGCGATTTCAGCGGCGCCTTCCTCCAAGTCTTCTTGCTTCTCTGCGGCTAAAACGCATCAACATGTTCATTTGTAGTCGGATGCAAACGGCGCCGGCTCTGCTGGAGCACCGTGTTGGCTGTCGGTGATGGCGGCGAGTCACATTTGTCTGATAGTCGCCCCCCGACTCTGGCCCGAGTGATTATATTTGTGTTTATGATGATAACAGAATCAGAGTATTGCGCTTCAATTAGTGTCAGCGGTCATCTCCACGCAGACACACTAACACCCCCCCC
>CAESWR010001114.1:644369-667982 GCA_903171835.1 Mullus surmuletus | reverse complement strand
TGGGGGAAAGTGAAGAGCGCTGTGATGTGCAAACACAACCATACATTTCTTTTTTTCTTTATCGCCTGTAGACGATATCTCCATCACCAACACCGAATATGTTTAGCTCTGCTGCCAACAAAAAAAAAAAAACTGTTTTGAACCGCTGTTTGAGAATGATTCCCATAACCAACAGAATCTAATTATTACTTTTTTTTCCTTCAACTGCGCCAAAGATTTTCAAGTTCACTTGAAAATTGTGTTATCTATGTGGACGCATTCCATCCCGGTCAAAAAGGAATAGAGTGTTTGTGTGTTCGTTTGTCATCCGTGATATTGTTGCGCCTGATCATTGCGTGGATTAGGTGGGTTTCATCGTCTGCGCTCTGCAAAGTAGCTGGTATTTCCCAGGTATTATGAGCTACTTTGAAATGAAAACATCTTAAATTTACATGGAAGCTCTAAATGCAAATGTATTCCGTGCAGACCTGCAGCTCTACCTCAGACATCAGACTTGCACATCTTGTTATGTCAGCTTTTTTGGGGGGGAGCTGGAGAGGAACGGCAGAGATGGTTTTTCATCCTCCATTTGTTAAACAGCCTTTAAACTACTGAACGATAACACATTGTATTTGCCACTTGATTTACAATCTAAGGAGTAACTACCATTATTTCAGTATCAGTTTGTAAAAAAAAAAACAAAGTAATTCTTTCTGCCAACAAATGTACAATTTTGTCATTTCTGATGCATGGATATGAATCATCATGCCATTTTTAGATATGAACATTTCTACCCACCACCATAATGTTTCCCTAAACCAAGCCAAGTGTTGGTGAACCTCCACCTCATCAGCTGGATCCGGTGCCACATGTAAACCAAAAAGTCCTTGGTTGCCATCCCAACAACTTTCATGTCTTGTATTGAGGTCAATAATATGTTTCAACAGAAGCTTTCACATTTTTGTGGAATCGCAGAAATGTACCATTTTCAATATTTTATCATGGTGATTGAGTTGCATTGTATCACATCATACCACAGATTTGAATTTCTGATCCAATTTTGAAGGCAATTCGGTCCTCAGCAGATGGTTGGTATATAAATAGATAGATAAGTATTACAAAGTTGGGCCTCCGTTTCAATGAATACAGTAACAATATACAATTTAATACGCATGATCTTGATGCTAATGGTTGAGAAAGTGTTAACAATATGGGTGAAATGTACGGAAGCATATTGAATTCACTGGATAAAAAAAAATAGACACCTTATCTTGTAATTACGACATCCCAATCTCGTAATTACAAGGAAAGATGCCGTAATTATGAGATAAAGAAACAGGAAATGTCTGTAAATCCGCTAGCAGTGGCAGTGATGGCACTATCACAGTCAATCTGCTATTACCACCTTCTCGCACGTAATCATTCTCATAATTACGAGGTCTTTTCTCATAATTACGAGATCTTTACTCATAATTACGAGATCTTTAAGGTATGTAAAATAACGATAACATCATTTTGGCTTCTTAGTGGAGTATCAAAAAGGACTCAGTCTGTTGATCTTCACACAAAACCAGATTTTGAGGTTAAATTTTATATTGGAAATCAAGCCATGTGGCGTTGAGAACCTGACAACAAACCTCTTCCACATTCTGAATGAATATTTCCTCACATCCAGCAATTACCCAAACTGGGGAAATGGGTGTGTGAGTGAGGACAGTCACATCACTTCAAGTGAAATCAGAATCTTTCTTGGTGGGCCCACCACCTGCCGGTTGGCTGAACTTTGTGGGTAAACAGATTTTTTTCCCCCTACTCAGTATCCAATCACCATACGACGCTGCAGGAGATAAAATGGGCATGAGGAAGGAAAGCAAGTACACCACGTTTCAGCAGAAGAGCCTTGGCTGGATGAACAGGTGTTACGGATGAATACCAATGCAGCTTCAGAAGGCGCACGCCGCTGGGTTAAATCCCACCCTGCAATGACTCATTCATTTCCAAATAAGCATTTAAGATCATTAAACTGAATCAGAAGAGAAAAATACTTTGGTGAGAAATTTGCATTTATAAGAATATAATTAAAGAGGAACCTCTCAGTGTGTAGAAAATCCGTTTTACTGCTCTCTTGAATTAAAAAGCAATGAAGAGTCCAGGTGGTGAATTTCATGCAGACATTTTCTCTCAGCTTTCATACATTCATTTTTACTGAATGCTTATCTTCACAGCAGATTTAAAAAATTCATAATTCTCTTCCTCTTTTGACTAATCGTTATATACAAAGAACCTTTTCCCATGGTCTCTCAAGGAGGATTAAATGAGCTAGGACGTTTATAATTTGGACCTGGCAAATCTTCAGGAGGTTTTTTGCTGTTTCCCTGTGTGCCAAAATAACCCCTGAATGTAATTCTTACACATGGAAAGTTCTTCCAAGGTTAAATGGTCAACAAATGCTGTGTGGTTTGAGCGCATCTCCTAAAGCAACCCAATGATGCTGGATTACCTGTGAATTTGGTATCATGCATTTAATTGCGTTGAAATAGATTATTGACAAATCATTTCAAATTCTTGTAAGATGAATGGCAACAATGTGTTAAATAATAAAACCCAACTCATAAAAAGGGCATTGATCACCTCTTATTGAATTTACAGTAAATGAAATCTGTGGTGTCTAATGCCAACATTGTTAAATGCCGATGACCCAGTGTATTTGTATGAGCTTTATCATTGGCCACACAGCCATTGAGCAAGGGCTCTTTTAATGTGCAAATATCTTGATGTGGTTGTTAGCCATAACATTATAAAGTTTCTGGGGGCTTTGGGATGCAATTGTCAACAAACTAGTATCTTCGTATATTTTGGTATCCCCAGAAGGCTGCCTATTGCCATACTTAAATTTCAAAAAGGCAATATTGTTTTTTAAACCAGTCTATTTACATTTTCAAAAGTAGCAGTTTGTTTTTCATTTTGCACATTTAACCCTCCCAGGAACCATGTTGGTAGCAGTTGTGAACCTATACAAATATCAACCTATATTGACGCTGTGTCCTGGACGCCATCCAGCAGCCACAGTAATTAGGAGCATGGGATGGAACCCAGTGGCATCAATAGACACAGCGAGAGTCGATTTAAGGAGATAAGTTGGGCTGGCAGAGGCCTCGTTGGATTTGAGCGTAGAGGATGATTCCCAGTTTTCCCTGTTGGCAGCCCCAAATCAATGGTAATCCGGAGTAGAGGGAGGTTATTAAGTTCGAGTTGATCCAACCTTTCACTGTACCGCGACGATTAGCTGCAGGAGTCTTTCCAGTATCAAAATGTTAGTTCCTAAAGTCTATCCAACTTCTTCATGGTTAGAGATGGTGCTGGAACATTTTGTGGACGGAATGGACAAAATTGTCAGCTTCTCTGTCTGTGTGAGTTTTCGAGTTTGCATGTTGGGTTTTTTCTGTATGCTCCAGCCTTCTCACTTATATACTTACAAACGCACGTGGAGAGGTTAAAAGGAGGCTCTTGGTGTGAAAGTGTCTATGTCCACACAATGAATCAACGACCTGTCCTCGGCGTTTCCCTGCCTATCGACCAATAAGCAAGGCTCCTGCCGTCCTGTCCACAATAAGCAATGAAAAATAGATGGTTTGGTCAGATTGTGAATAGCTTAAACTCCATGTATACGCTATTATATATAAAACTTTGGGAGGGACCTGTCCATGTCTAATGATAATATCACACAATTCTAATCTTGGAGATGAAAAAAAACATTGGTCCTTTGAATCACTGCGAATTCCATTTAAAAACCGGCACAGGGACTCTACAGCAGGGGCTATTTTTATTTTAATTAAAGGTTTGAGTGACAGTGTGATCATCCCCTGCCAGATGACTTGTGTTTCATGACTTATAATGTGATCCCTGCCACGGAAACGGAGCAGGCTCGCGGTGGTTCCTTAACTGCCGACACCGCTGGTCAACGACATGATTATACTTTCTTTTTTCTTTACTCTTCTCTGCGGGTGTTTTTCATCTCGAAATGGAGAGCATTGGCAGGACTTAAAGTGGTGGCATTTTGTGGTCTTTAAAGAGAGGGGACTCATTAAAACTAACCAGGAGAACCCTTCAAGTTTCCTCCATCATTAGACAGTATAACAGTAGATAAGAGAAGTATAATTATAGATCTGGGTAACTTGTGTTGTCAATTTAAAAGTGACGGAGCTGCATAATCCCCAACCTGGTAATGTGACCCGCGCACCCTGCAGCGTCATCCCTGTTTTTAATGAGTGTTAGGCTGCGCAGTGGGACACTCGCAGAGACAGCCACTGCTGGTCGTATTACACATGTTGTACTTGTCTTGTTATCGTGCGACTCTGTTGCCTATTTCGCGCAATATGAGTAAGATAACACTCAAAATATTTGTTTGCAACCAAAGAAACAAGCACAGCTTTGGACAATGAGACTCAGCAATTAACCACAATTTCATTGCCAGAGAGATGCCAGTCAAAGATGTGTTTTTCTAATGTTATTGTTGTGTATTATTGTATTTTTACAAATACCCTTTGGCAGATTTACAAATCTTGTATATGTTCATTAATATGTATTTTCGCTATTTATATAGGTACACCAACCATGACCAGACCTCTACACCATTTAGAATAAATGTCACAATGCAACATATATTTAAAATCATTGGTCCTACATAATAAACAGGCAATGCCATTGTGATGTCACTCACTGGAGCAAAAGGTAAACTCAAATACCTCCTGTTTTGATGTTTTCCTTGACGTTTGTCCCCATTAATTGACAGTGTCAATTAATATGTGACAGAAAAAACCCAAAATACACTCTTTGTCTCAGTAACAGGTGATAATAATTGCTCTTTATAACAACTCAACTCAAGGAGAAAAGTCAGTGTGGGGATAAAAATAACAAGTCAAATTTGTATTATTGACCTATAGAAATACTTTGGAACTTTTAATTACATCCATTTTAAGTTGCTTCGGCAAATCATTTGGGAAGCACTAAGCATGATTAAACATTAGAGGATATGGCTCATGTAGGCATTTTACCATAAAATTGCAGTCACCCCCCCTTGAAAACAGATCAAAAAGAGAGAGGGGGGAGAAAAGAACTACACAGTAGTGCCACACATGTGGTCAAGGGTTTAAAAAATTAGCAATGCTCAACTGGAACGGAAGTAGCTTGCGGAGAGTGCCACAGCAGAGCTCCTCTAATAATATGTAACATCTACCTCTGGAACGTAGCAGAGGGAGTTTACAATAAGCTTAACCCCGACTTTTATATTGCACTCAGCAGGTTTCCCCCACCATGTTGGGCACTTTGAACACTATTTTGTTATTCTGACTTCACTTGGTTTAATAATCCGCAGTTCCCTGTTTTTTGTCCCCCCCCCCCCCAAAAAAAAAACCTCCACTTCGCAGGGCTTTGATGTTTGGTGGAATACACACTGTAGCTAATTTAGTCGGCTGGCATTTGACAGGTTAACTGTGAGAAAAACATCAGAGCAGAAAACATTTTACTTTCCCGAGTGTCACTTTATTTTCTAATCTCCCGCCAAAATATAACTCGAGCAACATGAGCGTGTAAACGGGTGAGTTTAAAAAAAAATTCTCCCCCCTGAGGTCGTTGAAGGTAATTTGTAGATGATGACAGAGTAATGGAATTAGGCAGAGTCGCCTCCCACTGACCCGTTTGATATCGCACAACAGAGGTTGTTTGAGAATTTGGCAGCCGGCGCGGCGCGGCCCATTTAGCGAGGGTCGAACTTTCAGGAGGTCTGCTGCGTCTCCGCTGTGGTAACGTGGGAAGCGAGCGGCGGTGAGAGGATGGGAGTTAATTGAACTCTGTACATAATTCTGTGTCAATGGCCTTTTCTGTCCCAGCGCTGAAGACTGAAAGAGAGACGGGGTTTGATTGCTCAATATTCATCTACATTTTTTCCCCTGGATAAGCACAATATGGTGGGCTTAATTAACTTTTCTCAAAGGTGAAGCAGTGCGCACCATCTGCTGTGAGACAATCACATTTGTATGCCTCTCTGAATAATCCCGTTACTCTATTAAAGCAAAGCAGTACGCAGGAAAAGACTGACTAATGGGAAACTACAAAACTTCTCAATTATATCCCACTTAGAGGAGCTAAGTAGTCTCGAAAAATGTTTAAAATGTTGATTTTCAGTTTCATTGCGGGATGCTTCAGTGGCAAAGATTTACATTTACTTTTTTTTTTTTACTTTTTTTGTGAGAGAACATGCACACCTGGATAAACTATATTTAGCAGTGAAGTCCGGCTAAATTCTTCTTTCTGTGATAATTCCGTCTGTGCGATATGGAGGCTGTTCAATATAATTCTTTAATAAATCTGAAGGACCACACATCACAATCAAGGGCCTGCTGAACTTGCCCTAAAGCCGGGTCATTATTTGATCTTTGTGCATCTTAATCTGATTATCTCATTGTGGAGGTAAACTTCAGACTCAATCTTGTTAGCAGCTGGCCAAGATGGATTACGACGGCCAGTGAGGTGGAAAATGAACTGAGCAGTTCAGCTTTGGCCTTGCTCTCTTTCAAGATACTCACTAGCACTACTTCAGCTCCTTCTGCTTTTCTTTCTGCTGGCCCTTCAAACGAGATATTATCCTCAGGAAAAGCATTGCAACCCCCCCACACCCCGCCCAACTGCCCCCACCACACACACACACACACACACACACACACACACCACCCCAACCAGCTCCCCTTTTCTTCATCGCTGATGCTTTAACTAAGTGAGGACAATGGAGAGTAAAAAAAAAAACCTGACCTCTCTTAAACATTGAGATTTTCAGACACACCGTGTTATGAGAATATGGTGAAGTGGCTCAAACCTCCGCAGCACAAAAAGGCGAATCTCCCCCTGAATGGCCCAAATTCTAAGACTTTGTGTTTGGGCTGATGTCGGGTCATTTTGACCAAAACACCCAATAGGTCGAGAGAGGTATGCGTTGTCTCGATTCTCGTCTTAAATGAAGAGGGTTGGTTTTTTGCCTTTTCTCTCTTCTTCTTCTTCTTCTTCTTTTTTTTCTCCTCCTCCTTAAATTATGCAAATGCCTTAGATGTGTGGTCCCCGCTTAAGACACTCAGTTTTGCTTGTGGTCTTATTGCGGTATTGAGTGCCTTTACAGTGAATGCACACCACAGTCTGCGGCACAAAAAGTCCCCCTAAAGGCTGAAAGGAGTTCAAAGCATTGAAAAGACAAAAAGGACTAAGCCGGGATTTTTTATGTACACTGAAAAGAAGAATAAAATATAAGTTCCCTATTGCCGCCTGTTATGGCAGCGGCACCCATATTAAAGCGTTAAGTTACGACATAAAGGCCGCCTGAAATTCTCCCTTCTGCGCCATATGCAAAGAAGAGAGCGGGAATAACTCAGAAAAGGCGGCGATTTTGTAACACGGAGTGCTGAATGCTCTTTTTGACACACCATTGAGGGAACAAGGAATTCAAAAGAGGTTATATTCGATCAGGTTTTCTGCCTCAATAGGTTATAATCACTCCTAAAGTATTGAGCACTACACAGAGAAGAGAGCTTCTAAGGAGGCTAATCAGCAGGTTTTCTCCCTATTATCGTTTCCCATCTGAGGGTAACAGCGCACAGAAGTACCCCCTTCTATTGATTATCTGGACGGGAATTTAAATATTAATACACTGGCCGGCCCTGCTTGGCACTCTCTCTAGATCTGGGCTGCATGGCAAAGCACTCATTCCCCAGATTAAAGCCCCCCCTAGTTTTTTTCTTTCTTTCTTTTTTTTTTCTTCCTTAAAGCACAATCCTCCTCTCTTTTCAGCTACAAGAAAAAAAAGAACTTCAAGGGGGGAAGTTGAGAGGAGGAAGGGGGCCAGAGCTCTGTGTCTGCAGCAAATTCAAAATCGACACTTTTTTTTCCTTTTTTACTCCCAGGCCTGGGTCCGCTGAAGACGCAGGAATTGGACGCTAGCCGTTTAACCGCTGACATCGCCTGTAGACCAGGGCTGGCCGCTTAAAAAAATAAAATAAATAACCTCATTGGAAATCAAAAGACTTTTTGCTTTTAGATCATTTTATCACATCGGTTGCCTCGTAAAACGGTACGTGCACCTCAGCCGGACGTAAATTCAATGGGAATGTTCCTCGTACGTTCTGTGCGTTCCATGCATGAGCCCAGTGTCCACTCGACCTTGTGAATGAGCACATTTGCCCCCGGGGTCTGCTTCTACATAGCGGGGGACACAAGCGTGTTGACATTCATATCGGCGGGGCAACCCAAAGACCAAAGTTATGGCCCCAATTGACACAAGAGTAGTGAGCCATACCAGGAGGGGGAAAAAGATCATATAAATAGTATTGGGTTAAACCATTATCGGTGTCAAAGGAAGCCATTACACGATAAAACAGTATATCTTTAAATAGATGGGGCGTTTCATTCCTCCATATGCCACTTCAACACACACCTCGACTCTGTTTTCGCCGTTCACACTGTGAGTCCCAAATCCTGGAGTAATCCTCCAAGAGCCATATAATGAAGAGATCAGTTCGGAGCACAAGACAAACAATTTAGCATGACGTTAAGTCCCTGGCTCATACAGTGAGAGGGATGTCCATTAATACACCTACCTTGATTTGCATTCACCCGAGCTGAGGTTCAAAGAATGGAAAAAAAGAAAAGTTGGGCCCCTAAGTCAATCAGTTCCTTTCACTGCGAAATTGGCTCCCCAAATCCTTTCTCCTCTGTCTGACTTGTATTGAAGCCGTAATAGAATAATAGAATGAAGGCCGCGGCCGAAGACGGAATGTGAGACTCCTCTCCACCGGGCGGGGATTGTGTCCTATCTGGAGCTTAGAAGGAATAGTTTTGATTTAAGGTGGATAATAAACAAAGTGTGTAGTGATCACTCATAGGGTGACAGCGAGCCCATTTGTTAGCATGTTTCCGTGTGGTGTTCTGGCCGCGGTGTTGACAAATCTGTCTCGTGTGGCTATTCGGAAACTCCTAACATGAGAATCTATTGTTGTGCTACCAAATTTCGAAACCTGTGGACCCTCATGCATCACATATTTGTGATGTTTGCAAAAGCATTTACTTTATTCTGTATTTGCACAATGAATAAACAGAAATATACTCATGTCTGCCGAATATCACAGTTAAAAGTCACAGTGATGAACAGATCAAGCTAACATTTTGGTGTATGTGTAGTTTATTATGGGAGGCAGGCATGATTTATACCACATAGAATAAGGTGACCAGATTTCTGAAATGAAATCTGGGGACGTTTCCAGCTCGGAGATATAAATGAATTAAAAGTTTTCAAGATGAAATGGAGAAACTGGGACAGTTACCGACCGTAACTGTGACAAGCGTGGTCTTTCTGCCAGCCAACACGCGACTTTTACATTTTTTTAAACATAAAACACAGGAATCAGGGACATTTTTTGTTTTCGTTTCTTTTTCATCCAAAACAGGGACTGTCCCCTACGTCTGGTCACCTTAACATAGAACCAGCAAACCAACATGCTATACGTCCTTATGCTAAGCTGGCTAAGCTAACACCCTGACTCCAACATTACAAACATTACACAAACATACATTTAGTCAGCGAGGACAAATTAGCTGAGCTGTTCCTTTGCATCACAATTTTTAAAACTTGTCTTTGTTTACCGTGCCTTTGGCTCAGCAGAGTCACATTTTCTGTTTTATTACACAGTTTCCCTGCTTTGCTTTTATTGGGTTTTTTTATTGTTATTGATTATTTTATCCTATCATTATCTATTCATTCGTGTCCAAATATAATAGAAACCGAAGCTAAAACATGCAATATACATATATATATATGCTGTATATATATGTATACAGATATACAGTATATCAGCATCACAGAGCCACAGGCCGCAATGCTTTGGCTCCAGCCTCTTTGCTGGTGTGTGACCTGGAAGATGACACACTAGGAAAAAAAGATTCAATTAATTTATACTGTGGGCGTACTGGGAAAGGAATCATTGGCGTTAATTGTGTTGATATACTTGTGTTGCAGGACCAGCAGCACAGGCCCATCTCTTCATAACTTCTAAAACTCACCTGCTCCGTGACTCTTGTAGGCCATTACAGAACTTTTTTTTGTCCGAACGCCTCCGTCAGAGCCACTGATCCTTGCACATCCTAAACATCGGAGAATATTAGCGGAGTGTTCCTTGATTAAACTGTCTCGGAGAGGTGAGCACCTCTTCATACACCTCTGCCACATGAAAATGTGACAGCAAAGGCCATTAATGCAAGAGCACAGAGGTCATTAGCATCACTCCATGGTGTAGCATAAAGTAATCACCTCCCCAGATCTGTCTCCTGTGACTGCCGTACTGTCTGTCCTCCCCCTGTGGTTATTCTCTACACGTGTAAGGTCAGTTAATGATGGTGGACAGAGCAATCTGACCAGGGGAGCTGCTCTGGCAGCTGATTATGCTTCGCTCCCGACACTTCCTAATCAGTGATGAGATGACAAGGCCGACACTGTTAAGGATTTTAAACATTCCCCGCTGCTCATCAAAGATTTTGCAATGAGGGGAGGCTGACCATAAATTGGGACCGAGCGGGAAGGTGTGAAAGGGAAAGGTTTCCCTGGTACATTTTCTCCCTCAAGGGGATTTAATGAAGAATGTCCTAGTCCGAGTTTGTGATTTTATTCTAATTTATTAATCGGATTCAAAGACTGGCTGCAGTGTTTGGGCAGCGGGAATGTGGTACTGTACCGCACCTCCTGGCATCTGCAGGAATTCCATCTGTGCCGGATGGTTCCACACCTCATGATTTATTTCCAGATGTCAAAATCAAATTCAGAGGAAGTAGCTGGCCGCATGGCGAGCCGGGCTGGCGAGCGCGCACCGGCGGCTGCTGGTGGAGACTGGAGCTCATGACCCACAAGCCTTTATGCATTTTATTAACCACAACCATGATGCTCCTCCAAGCCTCAACCACACACAAGTTTTCAAACCCAATAAGAAACTTAAGAAATGCGCTCTCTCCAGAGACTGAAAGAAGAATGCTGCTCTCTTAAAACCCCATTGCAGTTTGTCATTTCAACATAGACAGATCAATGTTTTTAGATGAAGTAGTTTACTGAATAATCTGTCCTTAAATGACCCCATTGTATGTTCACCCTTTTTCACTGGTCAAGATGAGCTGAAACAGATATTTTGCTGCTATGTAGCATCTTCTGGTTAGTGACGATGATGATCATTGTATGATTCTGAAACATGGAGAATAACGGCAAGAATGATTGGCTTGCCATTGAACGCCATGACGTTAGCAAAGCGGAAAGAGCCGTGAAATGCAGGACAGGGAAGAAGACTGGGCCTACCTTCCCTGTGCCCTTAAAGAGAATGTTATAATATTGTTTGCTAACATTGGTGTGAACATTAAAGAGGCTACAGTGTTTGACCACTATGTTGAGTGTGAGCACAAGCTTTCAGACATAAACTAAGGGGCAGACCTCTCCCATCGTTTTATGGTCCATCTTAGCTTCAGCCTTAGCATCTGGTGGAGCTCTGCATGCCTCCATGACGCTCCCGCGCCTTTAGCCAAAAAGTTGTTTGATACTAAATTAAGGTTTAATATCTTAAATGTAGAGCACCTTTCATGTCTTCTGTTTTAACATCACAAAAAGATTAAAGTATGATGACGGAATAAAATGAAAGCATATTTTTTGAGAATGAATACCTGACCACTTCAGTTCATTTTTAAGCGGCTCAGATGCACAAATATTGCAGAACTTGAATAAACCTCCGTGAACAGACTGAAAGACCTAAGTTAGTCGAATAAAACTTGGTACATTTTAGTTGGGACACTCAAACACACCAAAAGAATCCAAATACACAATGACTACTTTCTTAATGCCACCAGTCATTTATTCCTGATTCAAAATAATGTCCCAAAGTTTTCATAATTTTGTTTCCGCGATGCCAATTCATTTTTTGCCAGCACACCATGATATTTTATATGCGGTGGATGACCAAGGTCTGCTGCCTCTCAACCTTGTAAATCAATCTTTCATCCATGCTGACTGCTGAGAAGTGAAGAAGTTCCCCAGAAATGAAAAAAGGCAAACCAGAGGACTTTAACATTGATTTTCACCAGTGGAGCAAGAGAGCAAAGTGTCCGTTTTTTTATTTTTATTTCTTCAAACAAGCGAGTGTATCTTTGCTTGCTCTCTGCCACACAGAGGAGGTTAGGACGTCAGCACTGGGACAAAAGTAGAGTCTAAATGGGGACAAGAATATTAAAAAAATGTCCTTGCTTGATTCCCACACGGGGGACGTAATCCAGGCTTAGTAGATTCATTAAAGTTTTATGTCACTGGTGGTGGAGTTGGTGTGTTGTAAACTGCACAAACCGAGACCAGGACTTCACCACGACCACATGGCACCAAGACTGAGACAAGACCCAAAAAGATGATCACAAAACAGAGGGGGAAAGAGTTTTCTTTTTTAATTTAAATAAATGTAGCCTGGTGCATAGGTGGATCGGGTGAATGTGGCTTCTCAATTGACTCAAATCAGATGAAGACATTTAATAAGAAGGCAGAGGCCGCAACTTGTGGGAGGTAATCAATCTACCAGTGATTGGAAATGATTGGTTGTTGTGGTCTGAAAGCCTGGCAGTGGTGGTCTGCACCACTCTGGGTACTAAATCCAGAGTCCACTCAGTCCCAGACCCAGAAACGACCCAGAGAAGATGCCTTTGAGTCCAAGACAAGACCAAGACCTTACAAAATTGTCTCTCAAAACCAACTATCTCAAGTATACAAGTATAATGAAGTTGATTATTATGGTTATTGTTTTTGAGTGTTCTTTTTCATAAAAAAAAGAAACGGGCAGCCTCCTGACTTGCCATTCATATTTTTCGAGTGTGTGGTCTTCGCATCAATGGCATGATTGGATCAAAGCGGACAAATTCGCCAGATCTAAAACCCGAGATCCTTTAAGTTTAAACCCAGAGTGGTGTGTCAACATTCCTGTTGCTGGGAGGGGACCGAACAAAAGGAGACAGCGCTGACAGTTTAACACGGGCGACGAACAAAAGATACAAAGGAGAACATCGTGGCAGAACAATGCATCACCACAGCTGATGTCTCTCCTTCACACAAATGGCATCCTTGTCATTTTTCTTTGAGATGGGTGAATGATGTTTGCCACCATCCATCACAGGAGGACATAATGGAGGTTTGGGAAGTCGGAGAGACTTGGACACTCCAGGGAGCTCATTACTGGACCTATTAATCTGTTATTTGACCCCTGTGAGAGCACTCCTCTATCTAAAAAAGACCTATGCTTCCTTAAAGCAAAGATAAAAACAAAAACCTCCACAGCGTCTAGGGGATCAAGGCTCCAATTCAGACAACAAAGCAGCCAACGCCTCAGATTGGCTTATTCTCAATGTTGGATAAGAGCGAGTTGATACTGATTTTTTTTCTTTTTTTACATCTGACTGAGTGCTTTGAAAATGAACGAAGCTAAATTATTGATATTCAAGAGGAATCATCATGCTGATGTGGAGCCACAGTGCAAATATGAAATAAAGAGCAGAGGGGTCTAATCAGAGCAGACCGTCAGACCTTTGTTATGACTCCGGAGCCGAGCACGAGAGTGAGCTCGCCACTTTCCCTTTAAAGACGAGTCCTCCTTCCATTCTGTGTGTTCATCCTTCCTTCAGGGGTGATTGTCTCCTTGTTAGTGGACTGCTGTTGAGCTCAGCACTTTGCCAAGTCAAAAACAATGTCATGCCTTGGAGGGCCGTGTGTCTCTCTGTCCTTTCTGAGCCGTTTGCACCACTCAATTAAATTTCTTACATGCAGCAGACAGGTGCTCTCCCCTTCTTTTTTTCTTTTTCTTTTATTCCCAGACAGTTTACATCAACTTGAGTGGAAGTGCGATCCCACGCTTTGACCATTTGCACCTCAATCTTTCATAGCAAAGATGCGGCGTATCAGGGGATCAAACATAACGCGTGTTTTCTTATCCAAATGCTTCGTTTTAAATGAATTCCAATTGTACTGATTGAAATATTTGCATTGCTAGCATGTTCCCTGTGCAGCACATGACGAGTTGTAACTGTTTGCTTTGTAAAGTGCTCCTTTAAAGTGAAATCATCATCTTGTCTCCAAATCTGTGCCGAGAGCAAAAGTGTGAACATACTGTTTGTCAGTCAGGTGTACTAATTGCCTGGTTGATTGATTGGTGTCGCTCGTCAGCATATAGTGGGATTCAGTGTTTCTCCCACCAAGAAGGACAATGAGACACTAAATATCCAACAGTTAAGTTGCTTTAACATGTTATTGATGAATGTCGCCGACATTAGCGTGTTAAGGAGGGTTCATCATTAATATGAAATGGATGACTATAACACCTTCAACAACACCATCTGCAGCAAATTCACTTAAGCATGCGCAACAGCTTCATTTCAATTGACCTATGACCTCCGCTGGGCAGATTATCTTCTTGCTGACCTCATGGAGGCCAAGAGAGGATCCATTTCAGTTTGCAAAAGAAAAGAAAAAAACAGATATATCATAACCTCAACTAAGGTCTGAGCTCTCTGATATGGTTCTTATCTGCCAAAAGTATCTTTGTTATTACACTGTACCAACTGTGTTATTACACAGAATAGAGGGCAAATATGGAATAACCCACTTCATCTGTGGCAAGATTCTGATATTTTGTTTGGAAAATGAATACTGGTCGGTGCCCTCCAACCGTAGTTCTACTACTATTTGTATATAGTAGCACTAATTTAAACCAAATAGCAAATCTGGCATGTCGCTGGAGCTGTCCTACAAACAGTATAAATTAATACCAGTACAGATTTAAGTGTCATTTTTCGCAAAGTCTGAAGTATTTCCGCTGGGCGGCTCGGGGCTTTGAGTGAGGCTGCTCCGGGTCTCCGTGTTTTGAAGGTCATGACAGGCTCAGCGCTGGATAGCAGGTTAAGAAACCATGACACCGTATGGGCACTCTATTTCAAACCGATTCTCATAAAATCTGGTGGCTTTGATTTCGTCCTCAGATGGCTGGAATGAAAAAGGACAGTTATACATATTTCAAGCCCCCGAGAATCCACAAAGGGACTTAGGAATAAAGAGGTATGAACCTTTGAAATAAACAAAGGTCCATCACCCACATTTCATATCAGATATAGCGCGTAGCCCTCGTAAAGACGTGGAAGGAAGGCAGAGAGGAACCAGCATGCCCCAGCAGACAGGTTGTCTGAGTGTCGTCTACATGACCCCCATCTTCCCCCCGCGGCTCCCCGTCTAACCCGCACGCCACTTGTTGGCCGCCGAGGTCCCGCGCAAAAGCCTCCGCGGCAGCGTCCATCTGCGCTCCCCCCTTTGAATCTGACCGGGGGCTTGCGACAACAAGCAGTATCGGTTGCATTAAGTTGATTAAAGTGGTTGGCGGACACACGGGCACTTGTGCTCTCACAATGCGAGATGAAAGAGCAGCGCGGCAGCGGCCCCCCTCCCGGTTTTCCACTGAATCCGCCTTTGCTCTCAGCGCAGGTCAACAAAAGACCAAATAATGCCGGAGTGAAAGCAATCGAAAGCTTCTTTGCCAAATGATCTCTAATTGGCCCTTTCTTCCTCATGGATCAGTCGTATGATTTCAGTGGTGACAGTCAACTTACCCACAATTCTACCTCTAAAAGCTTCCCTTGAAAGTGGTCTACTTGAAAGAAGTGACCATTACCTAAACTACACTCGTAGGGAGCGAAAAAAAGAAAGAAAAAATGAAGAAGTCGAGAAAGAAAATTTATGCTTGCAGAATTACATCTATCAAAAGCATTAGATAATTGAGACGCATTTATCTAATAATAAAATTATCCCCGTCAAAGGGAGCTGATGACATAATTGAAAACAAGCTTGTGAAAAACCTGCATTTCTCAAACAATAAATAATAAATAAATAAATGAATAAAAAAGGATTGTGCAATAAAATATTTGAACTTGATCTGACAGCGCTTTGGTTTCATTCATCAGAGCTCGGCGCTAATGTATTCAAAAACGACGATGCCAGATGCCATCCCCTCTTTAACCATCAAAACAAACTACAAGCTTTGTCCCTCCCATGCAGCTGAGGAGGTGTCATGTGAGGCAAGCTTTCCTTTTCATTACAGCTACGTTTTGAGGAACACGTTCCACTTTTGGAAGAGGAGTCGAGACAGAAACTGACAGTATTGTTCTACTATCAGTGTAGGGAGGGAGAAAAAAACAAACAAAAGCTTTGGCACTAAGGAGCTGTTCTAGGGATGATAAAAAAAAAAAGCCAGGTGATCAATGCTGTTCTGGATTTTGATAACACATTGCTCGTGCCTCAGACAAATGATGGAAATTCTTAAGGAGAGAGGGTCTGCGATGTGCCAAATACGCTCCAAATTAGCCTTCAAGAACAACCGCGGGTGTGTGTACAGCAGCCGCGCCGGTAAATAAAGGGCCGGCATAAATTACCTTTGGATGTCAATCGTGATAGCACACCCTGTTTTCTTTTTGTTATCGTGTCGCCTCTTCGTCTCGCTGGCGGATGACATGAAATGAAAGTCTTCTCTCTCCAGCGCCGGCGACGCTACTCAGAGCGGTTTTCTGACACTTGAAAACACTCCGGGTTGGCGAAACCACAGCTGGGCCCCCGCTGATTGGCTTGCGCGCAGGCTGCCACTAAACTTTCGCTGCTTGAGGAGTTGTCTGCGCCGGGACAGGTGGTGTTTATGCAGATGAATGAACACATTACTGTGTGCTCTTCCTTTTGGTTTAAACATTAGCGTTTCAAATGTGACAAATCAGATGTTCATCTCCCGCTATGTGCAGCCACAGCGCACGCCGCCGCCAGACCTTTGTCTGCGGATTACCGTCGGGTGCTGATGTGCGCATCCGGAAAGTATGGACCGCGCACGCACCCACAGTGTCGGAATATTCAGGGAATTCTCTTTGAATGCCATTTTTCCATATACACCCCACATCCTAATGGTGACTGGAGGTTGGGAGAGCAGGCTGCGGGAGCCGTGTTTCTCCCGCAGCTTAACGTGGTGTTTGCTGCTGGCTCTTAAAACGGGTATTGTGAACACAGAGCAATTATCTCCCAATTATCGCACATATGTTCCACTATAATTGGGCCACTCATTCATTTCAGAGGGGTGGATCACTGACGGCAACCGGCAGCTGCAAATAAAATTACATTGTTCACCGAGGCTGGTGGATGTAAAGGTTGCACAATAACAAAACAACATTGTGTGTGTGTGTGTGTGGGTGTGTGTGTGTGAAGGTTGCGAAAACCCCCAAAAGCAGGCGGTGTCGCAGATAACGATCCTGACTGGTCTCCTGAGTGGTTTTATTGTTTTACTTTCAAATATCAGAACTTCATCTCAACATATAAAACAATTAAAAAAAGTAAAATCACTTCATAATCGAACAATAAGAAAAAGGCCCCACTATACTACTTTCGCTCTCTGTAGGTCCCGCTAATAAGGCTGTAATGGTTATTAGAAGATATGTAAATGTTAGATACTTGCTTTCTCAACATGTGGGCACCAGTAAAAAGCAGCTGCTCTATAAAAAGATGATGAATGGCAATATGGTCAAACACATTTAGCTCAATGATTTAATGCATCGTCTTGGAGTGAGTCATGAAGCTGTGTAAAGCATTCAATGTTAATATGTTGCTTCCTGTGTAATCCATCCATTAGAAATAAAATCAGTATAGCTCATTTTTATTATTAATTGTAACAGTATATTCTGGAAGACGAGTTGAAAATAAAAACCATATGGTTGAAGGTCAGTAAACAACATTCACATTATATCGGATCCAGCCCAAATTTGTATCAATTTTACATTCAAGTGTTTTATCAAAGAATGATTCTTCACTGTGGAAAACGGTGATAAAGCAAATAAAGCTGATGAATATGGAATCACGCTTTGCCAAATATTTTCCCTCCAAACAGCAGAAATGGATGAAAGCTCGGCTTGATGGGAACCAGCAGATTAAACCGGACATTTATAGACTGAGGCCATGAGTTTATGAAATGTTTGCTTCACTTGCAGCGAGCTGCTTTTGTCTGCGCGACACTCTGTGCTGTGGGTGAGACACTAAAGTCCCCATTGTCTGAGTCAACTTGACCTGACCTAGCTGGTTAAGCTGAGGCATTGTGAACAGCAAATCGCTTCAACTAGGGGGGTAGCTGCTTTGTGTGGCTACGGGGAAAATAACCTTTAAAAAAAGCCCATACCCATAGTTAATGCAGAGAAAGACCAGTTTTGTCCCTGGAAAAGCTCTGTTTATTTCCAACTGCCAGTGAAAAACACAACTATTGTCTCTGTGCACCATTCTGACTCCCTTGGTGATCCGGCCCTCCCTGATCCGTTTAGCAACACTTTTCGCAAGTGTTTACAGTCGTGCATACGTCCAAGTTTCTCACCACTTTGTGTGTGTGAGATGCGGGCGTACGTCTGAACGTCATCACTTTTTCTTGCGGGTTTTGAGACGATGATTGCGAATCACTTCCAATCAACGGCTTGCTCCTGGCCCAAAGCCCGCGGCAGCATGGCGGTGCGGCGGCGAGGGGGCCAGACAGCGCTTAGCACGGGATCCTAATCACATTTCACCACTTGGCAGGCCTGGACTTGCACGTCGCAGGTACTTGTAAACGCCTATCAGTCCTCGTCTTCACACCCGCCGCCGCTCTCAATGTCAGCCCTCCGCAGAGCTGATCTGGAGACAGCCTAATTTAAAAATGTAATTAAGTGTGCCACAACACAACCTCCAGCCAGCGCTCGCTGCTTATTCTCGCGATTCAAAACAAAAACAAACAATAAGAGGAAATGAGGTTAACAACGCTGCGCTCGCTTCTGTTAAATCCAATCCAGCTGCGGTCTTGTTGAGGCAGGATTTCCCGTATTGCTTCTGTAGTCAAGTTGAATAACGTTTATACACACATCTCTCCTATTTTGGATGCTTGTGACAATAAACTATATATAGGATTAGAAAATAACGTACTATGTTGGGGGGGTTTCTTTGTTATTCAATGCCAATGCATCCAAAGAATATTGAAAATAATAAGAGAAGATTAAGATTATAAGATGGCCATTTTGAACACACCCAAAGCCTTTTTTTCAATATCAACAATTATGTCATTGATGGACATTATTGTGTTTTAGGTTCCACTGGGCAACAAATATGCTACCTCTCCTCGAATCGCTTGCTTGAACAAATGTTGGCTCTTACCTCTTAAAAGAGATGAAGTCACCAGTCAACACCCGTCAGTGCTTAGTGTCTGGGCGCGCGGTGGATTCATAGTGAGATCCATGAGGAACACTACTGGTGGTGGAGTTCAGACCAGTCCAAACTTGTATGATTGTCTGTTTTGGGCACAGCTCTTGTTTGTGGTATCCCACTGACTGGCGAGTGGGCACAGAAGGAGCAGCAGCCCTCTCCCCACAGGGCCTCGCCACTGCCTCCTCATATCCTGCCGGACCTCGCCGCCAGACACCTCTCCAACTCCAATTACAATGGCGTTAGTTGGCGTTCCAGCGGGAGCAGCAGCGGCAGTCCTCCCCAGCAGCGCCATTATCCCTGCAATGAACCACGCCACTAATTGTTCCATTATATCAACAATAACGCATCTTAAGGAGAACAAAAGATGAAGAAAAAAGAGAGAGCTCAGAGGTAGGGACTAACTCGACATGCTAATTTTCATTAACCCTGATCTTTCTTCGCTTTCATCATCTGCCCTCCTCCCCATCGTCTTACTCGTACCAGGGTGGTGAAGCACTCAAATTATCCACAAGCATTCCAGCTATCACTAATTATCCAAAGAGTTGCTCATTAGGCGATTTCAAATCCAACCTTAGATCAACACTTACTCAGACCTCGGGGATTCTTGATTCCCAGCAGCGGTTAAACAAACAATCAGTTCAAAGGATCAGGTATTCTACTTTAAGAGGAAGGAGGGGGTGGAGGGGGGGGCAAGGGTAAACAACTGCTGGTTAGAAAGAGAGGACGGCAGCGGCTCCTTGTTGTGGACGCACCAGTCTGTGATTTGTTTCGCTCAAATACATTTCTGACTTCATTCGGGTTGTTATGTTGCGAAAAGCAGGTGCTAGCATAGCCGAGGAGGAGCTTCCCGATGCGAACATGTGAAGCTTACGGTTGAATAACGTGACAAATTATCCCGTATCAAGGCAAGTCAACTCTGAAAATGATCATCCAACTCTGCGGACCCTCTCACCTCTGCAATGTCTTTCAGCTGTTTGGGTTTTATTTTTGTTGGGTTTCACCAATCACACCATCGTGTTGCCGCCAAACACAACCTGACAAGAGAACAACGTCTTTTATACATTCATATCTAAGTCATACATTTATCATAGCACCAACAAAAATGTCAATTTAGGTCAAAAGAACATTAAAACTCCAAACCTCGCAGTAGTTCATCTGTTGTTGGGGCCGAGTTATTATTAAACCCCTGACAAAGAGACAGGAGTGGGTTCTGAAAGGTCGTGAGTCAGAATGGTGGTTTGGCACAGTGAACATGGTTTAGTTTTGGAGAAGGTTTTGTCCTACATTGGAGAACAAAAATGGAGCTAACATAGGCAGGAATATCTCCTGATGTTGCCCAGCTATGCATTAAGGTGACTGTTGTTGGGTTCCACGTATCGACTTATTTCCGCAGCCGTGACACAGTCTGTGATCAGACAACAGATAAAGTGATTCCTGAAGGTTGGCGTATCCACAAATGGCCAATTTTTTGTAAAATACTGTAACCTTTACAGCCTTTGCAGAAGCAGTCAAATGAAATGGCAAGAGAGAAGGAAATTCCTCTTCAATTTAGCGCGTGAGTTACGTGGCGGGGTCACGGGGGGCAGCGGCGCTACACTTTCACAGCCACCGAAACACGCATGTAAAGGTGACTGCGTTTTCCCATTAGCTTCCCCACACCGCATCCGTACTTTAGCGTCCGAGGGAAATAATGAAAGGACGTTTGCGAAGCACGGCGTCCTTCGTTACAGAGGCCTGATCCGTGTGTACTGTGCGCTCCTTGGAGAGGCAGTGCTCCACTAAGCACAATCCTAATGTGCAGTAATTCGGATTGCTTCCCAGTCTTCCCGAGTGCACTCCCTTAATGTCAGCACTGTGCTCTGTGAAACGCCACCAGAATCTGAGTCTGTCACTTAAAATAATGCCGTCAGATCTGTTACTTTAACCTTGAAGCAATTAGCTGTTGCTGAGCCGTAATGAATCCTGACATCACTCCGCTGTGATGAAACCCCTAATTGCTCTGTGAAAAAATGAAGCTTTTGACATCACTGCTGACAGACTTTTTTCTTCTTGGTTGTGCGGTCGCGTGTGACGGCGCCTGGTTGAAACTTGAAAGGTAGCGGAGCTTCTCTGCCATCAGCTGTCCTGTCACTTGACAAAAAGGGAGAGGGGAAGCTGGCTGGGATTTGCTGAAATGATGAGGCCATTTAAACTATGATATGTCGCAGCTATATGGCGCCGTTCAGCCGGGCTGCTGCAGATGTCCGCGCCAGTCTGATGCTTCGGAGGATGACGGGCGGGTGGCTGGCTGCCTCTGCGTCAACAAGTCTGCACTACCGCTCCTCCACGAGAAGCCAACTTTTGGAGCATTTTGAAAAAAAGCCATCAAGCTGTTTTCTATTACAGGAGCCTCAGATCATTAATTTAGTGGTGCGCAGACGGACTAAAGGTAGCATGTTGTGGGTCAGCGAGAGGAGCGACGATGTGCACTTCAACGTGTAATGAGCAATGTTGATAATGGCCCACTCGCTCGCATGTTTTTGCCCTTACCTCAGCGCACCCAGACGGAGACATTACTTTGTGTTTAAAAGCCAGCTGGTATTTTAAAAGCCTGTTTCATCACGATATCTGCTTTCAGCCTATCGGGAATGTGAAGTGCTGCTTTGATTCACCAAAGCAATCACAGAAAATTTGAAAAAAAAGAATAGAAACAACTAATTATGGCATGTATGTTAATGACCCACAATGCCCCCAAGAGCCTATCTACTACAATAGTATTCAGATTTTTTCTTTCAATATATATATATATATATATATATATATATATATATATAAATATTTATATATATATATATATATACACATATATATATATATACATGTATATACATAAATATACATATTGTATGGAATTTAAAAAGTAATAATTTCTATCTTTTTTCCTTTCAATTATTATTTCCAAAATATGGACCCAGACATCTTTGGATCATCTTGCAGCTGCTAAACACTTCAGTTTGTTGGGGGGAAAAAAGGGAAACACACATTCTGAGTCTTTTTAAAAGGGAGCTTATGATTTTGAAAATATGAGGACGGAAAATCTAAAATACTGAGAAATATCAAGGATAAACATCGAATTTCTTCTGGCTGGATTTTCAATGAGCTTTTGGTTGGTGATCAGTCCGTGCACCTTGAAGTTTTGGTTTTTGGGAATGCAACACCGCACCTGACCCTCAATATTTCCACCTCATGCTTATTTCTGATAGAAGCTCTAATTTGCACATTTTAGATCCAGCTTTTTTTTTTTGTGGAAATACTGCTGGTCAAACCATTAAGATGCTGAGATTTGTTCTTCTCCTGCAGGCTGTTGGTGAGAGGAACTGCAGCCTCGCACACTCTGGCATGGAGCAGCTGGTGATAATAGTGTACAAGATGTATAGGAGAATTTAGTGCTAGGATTCCTTTTTTTTTTGAGGGAGGGGGGGTTAAATTTGTGTTTAGTGAGTGATGCAGGAGATGTGATAATGAGAGGCCAAGGAGAGCAAGTGTTACCTCATTATTGTAATGAAAAAGATATCCCACCATTACATCAGTTGGAGGAGGAAAAAAAGTGGCAATTAAAGTGCCCAACAAGGTTCCTTGAGGCAAGAAGAAGAAGAAAATGACTCTCTAAAGCCCATCTGTTCTGGGTAATATGTGCCATGTAAAAAAGAAAAGGCCTAATCCTCTTTATTCAAGTCTGCTGCCCTTTCTCCACCACTGAGTGTGTTTCCTCAAGTATTGCTCATCTTCAGCACAACTCAAGCAGCTGGAGAACAACTCATGGCTCTCTAGCCAATATTAATGTCATCGCTTCCCAGATTTTACACGGTTTTATGTTTAAATTGTATGCTTTAAGTGTGGACTAATAAGTATACATTCAGAAATAATAATAATGATAATAATAATAATAATAATAATAATAATAAAAATAATAATAATAATAATACATCCTGCCATTGACTGAGTCAATAGGAAATGCAAAACATGCCAGTCAGCTTCATGCTGTCAGTTTGACTTAGACTCACTGTGACCCACTTTAAACTGACTGCGAGATTTCAGCCGCTTTATTTGCGCCAGAAATCTGCGTTAGCGCTAGAAAGAAAATTAACCGTAGCAAAAATATAAATAAAGATAATAATAACAAAACCCAAAAATTCAAATCTGATTTTAGAAGAATAAAAGGTAGGAGTGAGATGGGAACAGCCCATTAATCCGGTGCTGCTGCTGCTCGGCTTAGGCTATTATTAATGAACTGGAACAGCCCGCACAACCACCGACACCCC
>CAESWR010001114.1:567721-588792 GCA_903171835.1 Mullus surmuletus | reverse complement strand
GTGTTAATGAATAAATATGTGTCCCTCAAATGTAGAATTAATTAAATAGATAAATAAATGCGCGCCTTCTCTTTGCCACATGAATAGTTCGTCCATATGGCGACGCTGATTCACAGTTACACCGTTTTTTTGTGACTTTTTATAAATACCACATCTTCACAATTATCACATTATGATTCTTGATGTGATTTCTGGCCATCACATGAAGGCGTGTGTACGTGCGTGTGTGTGTGTGTGTGTGTGTGTGTGTGTGCGCGCGCGCTGCGGCCTGTGACGGCGGCGCGCAGTGCTGGAAGGTGAGTGAGCGCCGCCGCTGACACGGAGCTGGTTCCACACACCAGGTGACAGCTCCCCGCACTTGAAGCAAATGTTAAACACGCCTTGTGAGGGCGGGTTTTTTTTCTCCTTTTCTCTGTTTTATTCCTCCTTCTTCTTCAGAAAGGCTTCCTGCTGGCGACGCCCAAATCTGTTGTGCGTCGAGAGAGGCCTCTTTTTTATATTCCTATTTTAGAAAGAGAAATATATTTATTTAGTGTGACAAAGCCATCAGATTTACCGCATTATATGTGATATTCTGCACTCTGGAAACTTCTAAATAAAGATTTTGAGGGTCTTAAGCGGACAGGGAGTTTTTATCAGCTCCGTGTTTCCAGATGCCACCTCATTATTCCCATTTATTCTTATTATTTATTTATTTGCAGAATGACGGTAAATGTTGTCAACGCACACACACACACACAGACACACACAGACACACACACACTTCCATTGTTGAGATATGAGACAGTGAACGTGAAGTGTGAGCCCTGTGTTGTCACCATCCCATCTAATCTGCATGTTTGTTTCTTAAACCGGCCGTGTTCGCTGATCCGCTTCCTCTCTGCGCACCGACAGGAGACGCACCCCGAGAGGAGCTCAATGAAACACTGCGCTCTCAAAGGTGTGCGCGTCTTTGGAGCGCCGCGTTCTGCCTGTTAGCGCCACATCCTCCGTCTTCTCATCTGTCACTTATTTCCCCTCGTGTTGTGTCATTTGCTCTGTATATTCATTTGTCGCCCTGCGCGGGCGCGTGCGTGAGTGTGTGAGTGTGTGTGTGTGTGTGTGTGTGTGCGCGCGCCCCCGCTGTTGTAATTACATTGTTTCCCCCAAATGCGACAAAACCCGCGCACAGTGTTGCTGTTGTTGTCTGCGCGCATGTCGCATATTTGCGCGTGATTTGTGCGTGGAAGCTTTTAGTGGCCACAGTATGTCGACAATGGAGAGGTAAGAGGCGCAACAAGGGCCTCGGGGCGCGCAAACACACACACACACACACACACACACACATTCTGTTCACTAATACAAGCAGACAATAAAAATAAAGTGGTGTGATTTTATGATGGCAGGATGTGGAGAGAGCGCGTCATTTTACGCACGGCCTCCGTTATTTCTATTTAATTCCCTGATTGTGTTTATTGTGACGCTCGGCGCGGGTGTGATGATGATGTGCAGGAGCGGCTCTCACAACAAAAGGAGCAGCGCCCCCTGCCGGCCGCCCCCGGCGCGCCGCAGCTCCCGGGCCCGCGGCAGCGGCGCGGCGGTTAGTAAACACTTTTTTAATCCAGAAGAGATGTTTCACACCCCTCTAGGTGACTGCTGATGTACAATCACAGCCGTAAATAATCACTTTCCAGTGTGAATGATTGCGGGATTTCAAAGGAGGGAGGGGAAAGGCGCACCTCTTTCTCCCGGATCGCGGCGAAAAGACGGACGCGCCGAGGATGCGGATGTGGCTCCATGTTTAAAGCGGTTCCATCAGAGCGGGGATGATATGATGGATCAGTGCGGACACCCTCGACCCAAACACACATTTATAGGATGTGTGTGTGCCCCCACCCCCTCTTCTTTTCTGCGGCTGCACCCGAAATCCCGCCTGACTCGTCATTTCTGGCTCATATTCTACATTTCTCCCCTCATCCAAATCAAACCCTCCGCTGTATAGATCTTGTCAAGCCTCCAGTTTAGTGATGTAAAAAAAAAAAAAAAAAAAGGAAGAAAGGAGGTCAGTCTGAGCCCGGCGGGATGCAGGGCAGCTGCTCCCTGACCGGTTCTCCGTCACACCTACTGCGGCTTCTCCTCCGACGGCGCTTCGCTCTGCGCCTAATTAATAGGAAATAATGATGCTGCCGAAGGTGCGGCGTCGAGTGTCCGCAGATTACTGGCTGGATTATTAATCCCCTCACAGGAAATGACACACCAGCTCTCTATGATGAATTCACGCAGGCTCTGGGCCTTTTATTTAAAAAAAAATTTTTTAAAAAAGGGGGGACGGGGGACGGAATAGTGCGTAAATTTTGCGCATTTTCCTTTCAAAACACCACCCATCTTTTAAATAACAAAGAGAGGGGGAAAACACCTTTAATCTTAATACCATTTTAATAAACCAGTCACATTTTACACACTATTGCCAGAAAAATCAGGTGACACGTGAGGCAATTACAGCGGATAATGTAATGTGCGCCATAACGCACTTGTCGGCCCAATTAGCAGCAACAATTATTGCAACTTTGACTTTAATTACGTCTCAATTTGAAGGCTGGCGCTGGTCTATAATTCAGTGATTAAAACCCTCTCTGCCCCAGTGCCTTTAGGGCAGCGCATGATTAGGACCTGTCAGCTGCTCAAGTGAACGGATGCAGCCATGCGTGCGGAGCAACATGACCCGCTGTTGTTAAACCTTGTCAACATATTAACCTGAATTCCCCAGTCATTATCAACCGAATTGCCCGCATAAGGAGGAAAAATGTACACATATGTATCTGTAATAGAAAAAAAGGGGAGCCTCCCCCCCCACTCTGCATCACTTCAACAAGGAGTGACGTCACGCCCCCCTAGGCCTGCTTTACACAATAAAAACTATGCATCAGATATTCATGTAGATCTTTCTTTTTGCCGTTTAACCATTTTAAAGGTGAAACATCAAGTAAAGATTTTATGTTTCATATCCCGTCCTGTCTGAGCTGAGGCGATCAAATCACCGCGCTAAAAAGTGATCTCCGCAAAGCACGAGTCAAGGGTCATCTGATCATTAAATGCAGACCAACAAAAATAAAGAGGTTTGACAGGGGGAGAAAAAGTGTTTTGGGAGGGCCAAAAGGTTCATCTGAAGCACATTTGATCCTTGTCAAAATATATTGATTCATGTTCTTTCAAGAGACAGTTGATGTCTTCCTTAATTTCTGACTGGCCATCTGGACTGACTGATGAGGGGAGACTCTTGTTTCTCTTCACAGGCAAACAGCTCATCAGCGAGGAACTTCATTCGTCAAAGGAGGATTTTTTTTTTCTTTTGTTTTTTTTTAGACGAAATGTAACACTGGGTTTTATTCTGGAGAAACAAAAGGATGTCACAGAATGTCATACGTAGTCCCAGGCCTCACATCCATTGTATCACGTATAGGGGTGGCTGGCAGGGGGGCGGGGGGGGGGGTTTGCGTTGATGACCATGGGCCAGGCAGCCGATGCAGATCGGGTCGCGGGTTTCATGATTTCCCCCCTCAGCCACAATCAGTGCAACCGAGTTTCCTTCGGTGAAACCAGAGGTGAATAATTTATGGGAGGATAAAAGCATTTGTGGTAGAGAGCGAGACAGTCAGACAGGAGAGGCAGGCTGGCTGGGGAGGAAAAAAAAAGAAAAGGAAAAAAATGACCCCCCCCCCCCACCTCCACCACCACCACCTCCACCGCTCATCCTTCAACCCCGGCCCGCCTCGCCCCCTCGCAGCACGGTGGCCTTGCACACGATACCTCCTCGGACGGCCGCTTGAAGTGCAAATCTGTGTTCCAAGTTGTTCCCGGTGCCTGTCAGCATGTTTCCCTCGTGTCAGCGGCGGCTGAGTGTGGGCCCGCGTCACCCTTGTACCGCCGCTGTAACAGGATCATTGACAGGCCAGTGACACTGCCCAACTAGATAATGGAAACCTATTGATTTTTCTTTTTTTTTTTACCCTGTCTCTCCCTCTCTTTTCACACAGGCAAGTCCGTGGCACTTCTGAACAACCGGCCAAAGGACAGGTCATGATCAATGGCCCTGATCTCTGGATTAGTGCGGCCATAGACACCGACTGGAGTAAAAAAAAAAAAAAACAAGTCTAGTTACCTTATCATTGCTTCAAGCTGCAAAAATAAGTCTGAGAGGCACTTTAAGGTTGTATAATTAAACATTAAACATTACAACAGAAGCTCAAAGGTTTCCCTCCCCTTTGTCAGTCAATATCCAGTGTTACTTGTGAATTAAATGCAGGTTTTCTCCATGTTTTGTGCATACACTGCTTGGCGTTTGCACTTTTAATGGAGCAATCTCCAGAGAGGAGGCTCCTTTGATACCCATGACAATCATAAGCATGCAATGGCTGCCTACCATTGGACCCCCGTGGCAGATGGTGAGTGTGGGTCTGGCAACAACACATTTTTTTCTATGTGTGTGTGTGTGTGTGTGTGTGTGTGTCCCTCTCCCTCGCTCGCTCCCTCTCCAGCCAGTGGAATAATGAAAAGCCCGATTCTGGTCATGGCTAACTCAATCTCATTATAATCTCTCTTTTTTATTCATTCGGCCCCTTGGGATGCTGTCTGCCAGCGATGCGGCTTTCAACCTCCAGAGAGAACATCTTTTGAAAAGCCAGGAGACCTAATGAAGTCACAGAGTGGCACAATTATTTCCCAAAGAAAGAGCATTAATGTACTTCAAAATTCCCCCTGGAGAAGCATGATGACAATTGGTTTGTACAGCTTTGATCGCTGCTTTAAATACTGCCCAAGATAAACTGCGGGGTTAGCCCCCTTTGCCACTGGTAAGTAGAAAACCCAGATGTGGCTATCAAGCAGTGGATACATCAAAAACACTTAAAGCTCAAGTTTAAAATAGCACACAGCCCTAAATGCATTCTGCTGGGAATTATGTGCCAAGCAATGTGCCAAGAAAATCTGTATCTTTTACCCAGTAGATTTGCAACAATTTTTGTTTAACACAGCAAATAGAAGTGGATGGAGCGCTTTGGGCTAAGAAAGGTCGGCTAACACACCTTCACCGAAGCTGAGAGGAGCAACTTGAGATGCTGATGGTGGAGGTGCTCTGAATTTATTTTCTTTAAAATGATATTTTGAATAATGAAAACACTTTTTTGATTAAAATAATACTACTATTATCTTACTACTATAGGTTGGGTCAGTGGTGCTAGATCCATAAGTGACTCAAGGCAGTACAAATTGACATCTATTGATGTTAAAATATCAATCATGGCTTTATTGCAGTTGCAACAAAATCAGGATGAACACTGAGATGTATTATATATCAATAAAAGTATCTCTCTGACATCAATGTATTTGTTTTTTATTGGGTTTTTCATTTCCAATCTGGTGTTCCAAAATGAGAAAAAGAATAAAAATATTCTTATAGTAATCTCGTATATTGGACGATTAACCTGTAATACCATTCACAGAGGAACAAATAGTAAATTTAGTGCATCCTTCCTCTCTTTCCTATAATTACTGAAATGTTCTCATCAAGACATCATGTTGCAATCTCAGTAGTACAATTACACATTTTATTTCAATTTGCGACACATTTTAATCTTTATTTCTAACTTGAAGGATAAAAAGTCAATAAACTCATTGGCATGACATTCACTTTAATACCATGCAAGTCCTTATTGAATCTACTGGCTTCCATTTTTACATTCAGCTACAAAGTTGTATCAGAATACTATGTCTGAAAAGTACTCTAATAAGGAGTTTTAACCCTCTACGTTTAATTTCTCCAACATAATATTGGGGATATTTCAAAAAGATAGATAGTTGAATACATAAAATGACTGAACCAGTGTACCTGTATCAGATATTGGGCCATTTGTATATGACAGTCCATATTTTCTAACACAATGTGAACACTTGCATGGGATGATGTGTATGGGCACTGCCTAAAGCATGGAAACATTTTTCAGTGATTCATCTTCATTATACATGTTTCTTACATTTCAGAGCTAATAGAATAGCTAAAAGAATGTAAGGTCAGACAAATTGCGGAAATACAACACAAGCCAACTGCATACGAAGAAGAGAGCATGGTATATGTACTATTTCGAAAAGTCAAAATGTTGCCTCTCGGTAATGGCACCTGGGGAAAATGTCAGTCACCGTCCTTGTTTAGCCGACTGCACTGCGGTATAAATGTGCTACAAAAAACATCTGTTCAAAATGATCTGTCATCTTTGCACTTTGCATTGGCTGTTCCACTGAAAGTAGGAACTGCCTGTACCAGAAGAAATGAGCATCAAGTTCTGGGAGCTATGGTACTGCTGGAGAACATGTTAATGGTTGTGCATAGTGTTCACTACCGGTGGACTTTTTTTCAGCATGAATTTAAGGGTAATTACAAAGAAAAATTTACCATCAAGCCTGTAAACCGTTAACATGTGGAGCTTCCAAGATAAAAGAAAATGTTGTTGTTGAGGGTATGAGAGGACATGATTTTAGAAGGGTTAAGCAAGAGGACTTGCAATGCAACCGACATAATGCAAAATCATGAATCTCACTTTAAAAGGCACAGAGTCAAGCTCCTATAAGCTAATGACAGTGTATACGCTCTCTCACACACACACACTCACACACACACACACTTTTGGAAACAAAAAGTCAATTCACTGTGATTGGTGCGTTTCTTAGGGATTGGTGTTCTGTTGCTGCATGCTGCTGCACATCCACCCATTCACTTTTTTTATATGATCATAAAACTTTCCTCTCTTGGCTGAAAAGCCTCAAGAATATGAACTCTTTGGACATTCTTTCATTTCGCAATGACAAACTTTCTGCATTGTTTCAAAATCATCAGTCATAATAACAAGGCACTTTTAGTTGTGACTAAAAATTTGACGTTTTTCTTAAAATATATATACCATCAACAGCAACTTTGCAGTTTTGTAAGCAGATGAGAAAATATTCCGTTGCTGCTCAGACTCTTATTCATACAGCTGCCAAAATCATAAATCTTGTAGCTGTGTGAGCCAAGTCAATGATGCAATGCATAGAATTGAAATAGCATCAAAGTTTTAACGACACAGCATCTTTAATGCACGCTGCTACGAAGGAGTTTGGATTAAGTATTATATACATCCATACAGTTGCAGGATTAATCTGAAATGAGCTGATTATACATTTATTAACAGGGTAGAAGACCAGCAGGTGGCGGCTACGAGTCTACGCCAGCTCTGTGTGCTCATGTGACGGGCCAATTTGTATTTTTGCAATGATGACCGACAACCTCGACCATCCCCGTCCCTGAGTTGGGCACGCCGGTGTGCTGGAGGTGCCTCTGCAAGTGCTTGATCCAGTCTTCCTGGATGGATAAAGGACCCTGGAAGACGAGGTCACAGAATCTGCAAATGAAGAGTGAGGGGAGAAGCGGTTACCGGGGCGAATGCAGAATCCTCTCCTACCGACGCAAACCCACCGAGATCTCGTGAACAGGGACTAGAATGAATGAGTAGCGAGAGATGTGTCGTTAGAATGGACAGACTGTGCGCTTTACTTGAATCATCAAGCAACAAATAATACAATCATTTTGGAGGATTTCTAAAGAGCCTTTCTCTAAAACCTGCCTCCCTCTCATTTTTAAGCTGACTCAGTAGTCTCCCGAAGAGCAATATGCTGTATAGCTGAGTGGTTTCCTGGGGGACTGAGAGCACTAACAATGAAAAAGCCGAAGGAGTTTTAACACCACGCATTTGGGACAGGGCAAGCCATGTGGCCTTTATTTGTGGGGAATATTCAGTGCATAATCTGGAAGGCATGATAGGTAAGTTTAAGATGAGGTACGCCTCCAGTGGGATGGCGGTACCCTGCAGCAGGTTTGGATTCTAGGGAGATTATTGGCAAGGGTTTCAGACAAAGTGGAAAAGGCTTCCCCAAAGAGGTTGATCAGAAGGAAGAAAACACCATCAGTTGAAAAAGGTTCTTTGGCAGAGCAGCCCAAGCCCGGGAGTAGACCCCATGGTGGGTCGGGCGTCTGCCCCCGACGGTTTGATGTGTGGATGGGGGGACAGCCTCATTTCTCCTCCCAGACATGGAAAGATTGGTGCAAAATAAACGGAGGAGCAGCAGCGCCTCTTGAGACTGCCTGGAATTATCGCAGTTACTGGGAGGTCTCTGGGGAATCCGGGAGGTGGGAAGTGGAGGTAGACCATGCGGGTCGAGAACTCTCACAGTCCAAGTTTAAACTCTTGCGATTTTGGGGCAGGTGTTTCTCAGAGACCAGATTTCCTGGACCATTCTGGGTCCCAGACCGCACGGTGCAGCCGACGCCAAGTACAACTTTATCGGCCCTGGTATCCTGCAGTCCTTACAAGACGACATCTGGACCATCCCTACGTCTACCCTCTTAGTTGGAGTTAACTCTTTGTTGCAGAGGGCCGTTTCAGTTTCTACACTGTCTAAAGTCTATCGTTTGACTGGTATTGGCCTCTCTCCAGACTGAGGGCCATACAGGCTATATATCAAATGCAGCTGTGGGTATGCAGTAATGATAGTCAGTGGTCCTACAACAACTAGGGGTGCCCCGATACAACTTTGTCACTTCCGATAGGATACCGATATTGCAGCCGTGAGAAGTGGCCGATACCGATTTGATATGATCCGATATCAGCACGAATCATGCATACTTTTAGTACGTATTTTGTAGTATGGAACGTTAGAAAATGTTCTGTGTTAGATCAAGTGATATAACTCAAACGGAGAGAACAATAGTCAGCAACAGTACGTATGAGAAAAATGGACCCGTTTATTTGTAGCCAATGGGTTACATCATATTTTAACATTAAACATACAAATATTCTACAATTGAATAAAGTCAATAAAAAATAATTAAAAAATATTTTTAAAGTAAAAAAAAAAGTGCGGGAGCGGAGTCTGGAATGGACTGCTTGTAACAGAGTACTTATATCGGAGATTTGTTTGTTTTGCTTTTTTGCTGATATCGGACCAATATCCAATATCATTATCGGATCGGGACACAATAACACACCTAATAACAACACCTTTTATTTCTGAGCTTGGTCTACGTTGGGTTTAGTTTATACCTTGAACCCTATCTTGTGTCAGATGAGTTGCCTACCACCTTTATCAATGGACTGGCATTCCCACAGGACTGAGAGAAAGCCATATACTGCGCCTGTGTGGGTGCAGGAATACTGCATTGCATGGCAGCACTAGAGTCATTATGGCCCAGTACCAGTGTGTGACAAATGCTGGGGCCTCTAGTATGCTATATCCCAGCTCTTAGCAGTTGCTGTTCTAACAGCCGTAAGCGTCCTTATTTTTAATTCAGCTCATGACATGCACAGCCAGACATCCCTTGCTTCGATGAACTTGGACGAATGAATTGGATTGATTCCTGTCCGAGAGAACATGGTTCCATGTTACCCTTGGTTTGATATACCTGCAGGTGAGTGTGTATATCTCTGCATTCAAGGGAGGTAAAATCCTCTTTTTAAGCCCCGCTCTCGGTCTCGGCGTCTTCTGTATATAATCATAGCCTACAGAGATAAAATTCAAAGAGAAAAAATAGACAATGTATTAATGTACAATCACAAAGCCAAAATTCTCTTATATGAGGGCTGTAGGCGTGACAAAGCACTGCCATATGCTGTTGCTTCTCCATGTGGATATATTATTCATCTCCAAACTGTCAACACACTTTTGACAACAAGGTCATGACACTTTGAACGCATATGATGTCAAAATCCTACCCGGCACCTCCAAAATGGCAGCCGTCCTCTGGCATCGACAGGTTTGAAGATGACCATAAATACTCCAAGCAGTTTGGAGGGAACTGATACACTGAGTACATACTACTATAAGACAGAACATTAAAAATCTTAATTAAAAGATCGATTTAATAATTGTGTATGCGTGTAATCCATCAGCATTAAGGTTTAGCTAAATGCTAACCAGATATCACATCAGGAGAAAAACATTGCAGGTTAGAGTTTAAGTTCACGCAGTAATTTTATTATGAAGCAAAGCTGTGATTCCCAGTGAGCCTTAAAGTCTTCCTCCACCTGGTTTCTTTCCTGAGCATCTGATTTGCACTCTCCTGTTTGAAAAGTGTTACCGGTAAAGTTTAACACAATTTTGGATCTTCAGGGGGCCTATTTTCACATACGCTACCTCGGGAGAGTCACAGTGGGTTCATAAACTACAAAAAAACAAATAACTCATCTGTGATTTGACAGAGAGCAGGTACTGCTGTGTACAAAAGCCTGCTAATAAACGGTCTGAATTATGAGGGAAGTCTGTAGAAAGGAATTAAAAATGGTCATAAGAAATAAAGAAAGACATTATGTCGTGTATTAAAGTTTTTTTTTTTAATTGTTTGTGGTTGCAAATTATAATGATCCCTATTTTTTCTGTCCCTATTTCAATATTTGGTTAAAGTTGCCTTGAACCAATATGTGCATACCCCGTCATCTACTTCCTACTTATATATTATAAATTGTAACCAAGCCACACAAGAAAAGCATGATTTGATGGTTGGCATCACAGCTGTCACTGTAAAACCATAAAGCACCCCGTTTAGTTAAAAATGAAACATACCACAAAAAAAGGTTGATTAAGATTTAAAATCAAAACTCCCTTTGTTATCTGTCTAAAAGTCTGATTTGGACAGATATGAAACAAAAATGTATAAACATGGATGATGGGCTTCCAACACGACATCAAGGGGACCTTATGATTTTTTAATGTGAATTTCAAAAGCACTTTGGCAACATTCAATCTACAATATGCTTCTTTTTTTTAATACAACAGAACTGTTGTTGTGTTATTGTGATGGTGTCTGCCTGCTGTATAAAAAGCCTGAAATACAACAAATGCATGATGAAGGAAAGGTTTTAAGGAGTTTACGTTTAATGCTCGCCAAAAATATGTGTTTTTAAAGCTACAGTGTGTGTTTATTATGGGATATCTATCAACAGAAAATGCTTTATTGGAGTTGTAATTATGTATCTGCTGCTTTTTAATCAGATTCTGCCATGCCTTGATTTAGAAAGGCTATTTATATTTCTCATAGGATAGGTCACTGCATAGCTGCGACATGAAACTGCCATCTTGATATGTTGCGTCCGGGGGAAAAAAGGAAGAAACTAAACGTGTCTCCCACTTGGTTGCAACTAAAACTCAAACTGCGAACTAGCTGCAGACTTTTCTAAATCACACACTGATCTGTGGAGGGACTAATCCAACTAATCCAATCCAACTCTCGAGATATGAGCCAGTTATTGTCAAAGACACCAAATATCAGTACATTTTTACCAAACTGTATATTTGACTCCATACCATGGCTCTTGCTGGCGTCCAAACTGGTTATACTGGTCTCTATGCAATCTTCTTTCACGTCCCAGACCTCTCCTGTTGCAAAGGAATCCTGCATGTTTCTGTGTGTAAGATGATTCTCCTCCATGAGTTTGACTAAGGTGCTCGAAATGCCTCCTCTTCCTCCGTCTATCTGTAGCCTGGTGGTACTGGAGAAGGTCCCTGCCTCTTGTTTCAGTACAAAGCGGTCCATCAGGTTGATAGGACTCTGCGCTTCACATTGCAGTTTTACTGGCAGACCACCGAGCACGTCGCTGCTGCTGCTGAAGTTCTGATCAACGTGCGCTCCTGAGGGGAAGTGCCTCCTGTTGGTGACCTGAAGGAAGCTGTGCTGTTCCACTTTGTCCTGCAGCAGGTCATTGAGGATGCACAGAGGAGACTTACTGCTGCAGGAAACACTTCTACCGATTCGTTTCAGGTGTCCCCTGACGTGGTTGGACAGACCCGTCTTTGTGTCGAAACAACCCCGGCACAGCGGGCATGAGTGCTTCTCCTGTGCTTCTGACTTGACAACTATAACATAGTTTAGAGGAAGACAAAGAACAAAATGACTGCAAAACACAAATATACTATCGTGCCTGACTGACCACAGAACACATAAGGGAGGAAGGTGGGTGCAGAGGTCAAATACAAGGTCAAGTTTTAAAAGATGAGTTGGGAATTAGCCTAGCTGTGTTCAGGGGTTCATTTTTTACTATTACTTTGCAATATTCTCTTAAAATTCTATTTATTCATTCTTTGTCGTTTTGGTTTATTTGTCCATCTCTCCCATTCTTCTCTGCACAACGCTACAAACACACTGAGTTAACGTCCGTTTGGCACAAACAAAACCAAGCAACTTGGATTCCAGCATGATTAAAACGTTAAACGTTGACTTAATCTGATTACAATTCAAACCAAACACCACACGGTGAAGATCAGAACTAAAACTCAATACATACATTAGAAAGAGGGAAGATCAACAAGAGTATCAAATATTATATTTCGGTGATGTCAAAGATCCTCTCCATAGTCCTGAATGCCAGATTCATTATTACATGTCCACTTGAACCCAAAAGTGAAATTATTCAAATATGGAGGTCAATGCTCCCTATGATCCTATAAAACACATTGTTGTCAATAACTAAAGAATTTGTACTTACGACAAAGTGTTTGAAAGTATCAAATTGTTGAGTGAGGATAGTTTGCATCCAGGTCAAACATGAACTTCCTGCATCTCGGCTTGCTGAGAGAAGCATTCACTGAGTCAAGGCTGATCGACTCGGCTTTTTTCTTTTGTATCGTCTCAACAAGTTAGATCCTAATACATTATTCTGTGAGGTTGAGAGGTGGATTTAGTTACCCTTGACGAGACCAGTTAGCAGATTCCACAGCTTTATGTTAACTAACCTCCTGCTGGTTGTTACTCCATATTCAGAGTACAGACATGAAAGTGACTGAACCCCCCCCCACACACACACACACACACACACTCTCTCTCTCACCGACCCTCTTCAAGACAGCAAACAAGTTTGCCAAAATCCCCTTCCTACAGTCCTGTATGTTCTCCTCCATATCGCCTTTGTTGGAACAAAAGAAGTGTGTGTTACCAGGTGTATTTAACTGCACATCATAATTTCCCTCAGGGCACCTGTCCAAAGAGATCAATACAATTCTACCTACCTATCTATCTATCTATCTATCTATCTATCTATCTATCTATCTACCTACCTATCTATCTATCTATCTATCTATCTATCTATCTATCTATCTATCTATCTATCTATCTATCTACCTATCTATCTATCTATGCGGTGTACAGCACTTGACTGCTGTCTTCTTAAAGGTGCTTAATAAACAAACTTGACTTGACTATTTATCTATTCATCAAACCTTCCATCCATCCATCCATCCATTCATCCATCTTGTGTACACTTTGACTGCTGTCTTCTTAAAGGTCTTAAAGGGGCTTTATAAATAAACTTGAATTGACTATCTATCTATCTACCGATCTATCTACCTGAGAGCTGAGGTAATAAAATCACCTTTCCTCAGCCTTCTCATGCCAGTGGCAATCCGGCGGCGGATACGCGGCTCCTGTTCACGCAGCGCCACTTGCTCTGGCGAGACCATGTGGCGAGCATCGTAAGTCAAGCCGAGGCGGTGGAGGTGCCCCCGCACGTGATTGGACAGACCCACCCCCGACTCAAACACGGCCGGGCAGTACGGACAGCGCTTGTGTTCCACCTCTGGTGTAGGCGAGGAATCATCACATGGGGCGGCTTCGACAGACTCCTCCTTGATCACCAGCTGCTCGATGTCGCTGCAGTCTTCATCTCCATCATCTGCATCCAGGAGTACACGGGAGCACTGGTCTTTGGCTGAAAACCTCTGCCTCTTTCTGCAATACCTGCGAGCGTACGGGTTCCTTTCATTCGCACCGCTTTCAAAGAGGCCGCCTCCAGCTTCACCGGGGTTACCACTGAAGTTCTCGCTGCCCTCACTGGCTTTCTCCTGCTTGCTATCTGCAGACTGCCTCTGAGGCCTTTGGCGAAGCCTTGGAACGGCATCTCCATGCATATTGTCAACAGAGATATGCAAAGGCGCTGATATTTTTTGCACTAATGGGGAGTTTGGGTTTCCTGGCTCTTGAGTACTCCCGCTTACTGGGTCGCTCCCACTTCCCTCACAGACCATCTGGTCTAATTTAAGATTTCTGGTTGATAGTAAAAAATCCACGGTTCCAGGACTGTTTGCCTGCTTCCAGTTGCCAAAAGCCTCGTGGTCATTATTGTTTTCATCCTGTTCCACGCAGGTGAGATCAGTTGCCACATCTAATGTGTTTGCTGGTTGCAGGTGTAATTTTCCATGCTTGTCGATCTTCCATAAAGATGGTGGGAGAGTGTTTTTGGCGTAGCTGCCGCAGCACCTCAGCTGAGAGGGCTCTGTGGCCTTTTCTGAATTTATAGCGTTGGACTTTATATCGCAAATATTTCCTTTTTGACTGAACCTGTGGCGAAATCGGGATGCTTCTCCAAGATAAGATTTAAGTTTAGATCTTGCAAATTTAGATTTTTCAGTGTAGTTTTCATAATGACGATGCAACCGCTGCTCTGCTTCTTCCTGTCTTGTCCCTCCCGTTTTGTCTCTGCACGCAAAACCCCCCATTTTACAGCAAAACCGAACACGGCCTGCCTCTCCTGCCGCGTTGCCGCTTGGCGTCGGGTGCTCGCTGAGGTGTTTGGCGTGTAAGTGTGCTTCGAGTGCGTGCCGCGTCAATGTGATGTAACTGCACTCCCCGCAGAAGTAGTAGTGCCTCAGATTATCACGTGTAGTGGCACGCTGGACAAAGATTTCAGAGCCCTCGCAACCAAAAACGCAGCCGGGGCACTGCCCTCTGCTGCCCCCATCGTGGAAATCAGTGCTTTGGAGAGCTTTGATTTGCTCCATAAGTTTTTCAAGTCTGTCTTGGTGAATAATGATGTGCCGCACGAGGGAGTTGCTATCACAGAACAGACGCCCACACTCTCTGCATATAAAGGGCTGTGAAACATTGTCACGGTTCACCTGATTATGCTTGTCTAAATGATACATCATATGTCTATGGAAATGACTTTTTGCCTTGAAATTAACATTGCATATGCTGCACGAGAACAAGAGCAGATCTTCTTCAAGTTGCTCTTTCTGTTTTGGAGTAAAAGTATCTTCCTCTTCAGCGTCATCCTCCTCATTAAAGCCCTCGGGCGCTGCCGCGCCGCACACACGATGCTCGGAGTCGGAGGACGCGCTCCGGGAGAAACCTTTGAGGACGTTTTCTTCACCAAAGCAAAAACACGCGCTATCCGAACCGTCGTAAACCTTTTCCGCGGAGTCCACAAAGCGCTGCTCAGCCTCGCTTCCAGCATCGTCGTCTGAGGAGCTCTCTGACCGTCGCACGTCCCGTCGAGACTTTGCTTTTATTGTCTGTTTTGTCAAAGGTTGGCTAATGCGCATTTGCTCCGTGCTGCAACCTGACAGTGCGGAGCTGGCCAGTTTAGACTCGTTCTCCTGCGAGTGAGGCGGCGGCGGTGTGTTGGCACCTGGCTGTGTGGCCGGTGTTTTTACGACTGGCCCCGCTGTGTTCTTCCAAGCGTCTGATTGAAGCTCTCTAGGTGGTGGTAACACCTCGGGGCTCGTGTCCTTCCCCGGTTGCCACGTGGCGTCCAGGACATTGTTGGATAAAACAGTGCCTTTGTTCAGGACACAGTGTACCTCTGAGGTGGGGTGTGAACCAGGTCCATTAACAAGTGCTCCTGAAGGCAATGAATTGCCTGCGTGGGGAACAGCGGGGACACTGCTGTATACAAATGGCTTCGGCTGGGTTCCATTTAAAGGGTTTTCGTGTTCATCGGAGGACAGACCCGCGGCATTGTTCTTCTGGGATAAAGTGTGACTCTGTAATGGCTCCTGAATATGACCCGGGCTGTCAGACGCCAGTTGCACATTATTGTCCTCCCGTGCGTTCGGCTTCAGACGTGACATTGCAGCGAGATTATCTGAAATAAAAGATAAAAAATATATAAATTTGGATCACTTCAAACAATCTGTGATGATATTTCTTTTACGCAAGTGCAGATTCCCAAGTGAATATACTAAAGGAAATAATGCAGATGTAAATTACAAACAGATAAACTAATAAAAAAAAAATACAACTTCTTTTTTTTTATTCACACTGACAATGTGGTACTGGACTATTCCCACTGCTCCCTAAAATGAGAGAAGGTATTATTCTGTGCCGCATTATGATTTTCCAACACCCTCTTTCACCACCTCTATTCACAACAAACCCTGCTGTTAGCCTTGAATACCCTGGTGAGGATGCTTAATTATGTGAGCATACCTCTGGGATACAACCTTCCTGCTTCTCCACCTAAAGTTCTCAGTCGTCTGCTAAAATTGACCAATTTCCATGGGAACAAAGTACACCTCCAATGAGATCATATTGCGTCTTATCACTCTGTGATGGTGCCAACACGGATCCCAGCATGAGACTGTTGTTACTTCAGTCCTGACAAATTGGCAAGCGCACAATCTGTCTTCAACACAAACACAGACCCACACAAAGAAAACATACACCTTGGCACATACGCAGGTGCGGGAACGGTTACATAAACGTACTTTTGACTTTTTTCGTATAAATAAAGAAACAACCCTCAAATTAAGAGAAACAAACAAACAAAAAAACAACCTGAAGTAATTAGATATTCTTGTTATAATTAGAAAGATGTGACCCTTTTGCGTGTCCAGAGCGCATTTACTTCAAAACGAATGCTCGGTGTGTTTGACATCCGGGGCTGGTTGCTCTCCACAGGAAGCTGTGTTGCTAACGAAGTGGTAAATTCAGTGTTAATGAGTGGCTTCACTGTTACCACCTCGGAGGTAAAACCTTCCGAGCTCCATATTCTCCCCATCTGTTGTGGTGTTAGAGGTTCGAAGGGGGAACAGACGCTCCACATTTAAAGCGAACTTCACTGTTACCCCCAAACGGCAGGGTGGCAAAACCTTCAAAATATCTTGGTTCAAATGTGCAAGCCTCATTAGCAGCAAACTCACACAACCCGTTTCTATATATAACGACCAGAGGTTCAACAGAATTACTTTTTTTTCCCAATGTATTTGCTTCTATTTACTTCACTTAGTCAATGTTAAAAGGCTGACTTTGCCTTGCCTGGAGATATTTACAAGGATTATGAGCTTTAATACAGTTAAGCTGTATATGCACAGATCAATCTGTTATGAGCTTTAACTAGCCCTGTCTGCTATTTCCCTCATGATACCCACAATGCTCTCCGATTTAGTAATTGAGACTGAGGATTGTTAGACAATACAAAACAAATAAAGCCTGGACTTCTTTTTTTTCATATTTTCTCTTAGGGTTTTTATGGGGTTTGTTTTTGTTTGTGTCTCAGCACCTGAGTTTTCCAATCTGCTGTATCAAAAATGGGCCAAGTGTGGATGTACTGATAAACATCCTCATGGATGTAAATGTGGTGGTCTGAACATTGATCTGAAATGCAGTCTGATAGGAATCTTTCATTCCTTTTGTAATCCTGTAATCCAAAGTGCGAAAAGACATGAAGGGTGGAATCTGAACCTTCTTGTTCGTTGAACCTTCAGCTCTTCATTTGTTGGTCATTTCCTTGTGATGTCTGTTTTATTGCTTGTGTTGTAGTGCAAGAGATTGGTCTTGCTCTCCAGACTGGTCTCAAGACCACTTTTTGAAGCCACATTCACCTGACAAATCCACATCTGATTTTGACAGAGAAACAAAAAAGCCTCAAATGCTTCAAATGAGTGGAAGTAGCTGCCAATGCACCAAGATACATGGACTCAGAGTTCTCAAGGCAAGACAAAGACCTGTTTGATATGAAATACACCAAAAAAATATTTAGTTGCATCGTGCTGCTTAAATAAAAAAATAAAGCAGAGGTTATTTTTGTTGTCGTCAGATTTATTTAAATTAAAAAATAAAATTCTTTCAAATGTATTTTATGGTCTTGGTAAAGTATATATAGATATAGATATAGATATATATATATGGAACTATGCGATTTGGGACACAGCATTGGTCTTGGTTTTTGCAGTCGTGACTACAACACTAGATACCAAATAGGTTGGTTTTAAATGTAAATTGACTTAATAAATAAACTTTAATCCCTGTGTTCATAACAATCAAGTTGGATCTTTTTCTCTCTGTTCTTTCAAGATGATGACTTTGAAGTACACACAACCAAATTAAAGAATATAATTTCCACTTAACTAACATGAAGTTGCGGGGTTGAGATGCATCTCGTGCGCTATGTGCTCTGAAAGTTGGTGGGCTGGGAAGCGTGCCATGTACATCACAACTGCTTTGAGTCTGGCTCACCACCACGGCGCATGTCATACTCTATTCTCTTTCATCTTGCTGTCATTCTGGGCTCTGAGCAGCCTAATGAAGATCACGTCACATTTGCCTGTAAAACACAATTGTGTCATCAATCCCAGTAACTGTGTAAGCAGTGATTTTACATGTGTTGTTTAAGTTAGTATGGCTTCAATGGAGCGCAGAAGGAATCACTACAAGTTGTTTCCGTTTTGACAACATGGAAATATTTGCTTTTTTTTTGTTTGTTTGTTTTTTGCATGATTGATAGAGCTCATAATTGAGTTTGGTCAATCCCAGAACCAGCCAGGCACCAAAGGTTGAAGCTTTGTTGTACATTCGACAGTCTCCTTTCAGACATTTTATCTAATTCTTTTGGTTCTTCAGCAGAACAAGGTGACAAACAGCCTTTAAACTGGAAAATGATCTTGCCAATTGCATGTTCAGTGCTTCTGAAGAAATTGTATTTATGACAAAATTACGTCATTGCCAGCAATCGTTTCTCATATTTGCTATAACACCCCAACAACCAAACTTAAAATACCAGAAAACCAAGGGGCCAAAGGGAAAACTGTGAATGTCTAAGCAAATTCCTTCTTCTTGTTCATCTGAAGATCCAGGCTGGCGGCCCGGTGGACGCAACGCAAAAGACCAACTGGGACCAGTCAGCCAAACCACTTCAACTGCTGGAGCTGTCTGTATGGATCAAGAGCCAAGCCTATATTCCTCTGCCATCGGCTTTGCTGGAGAAATGTCTGAGCGAGGGGAGCCGCGGTCCCTCAAGTACTGCTCTGCACAACTTCCTCAGCTAATGGGATCTATTGATTTATTTGACACAATGTGAATTTATGAAGCCTTCTTCTTTAGTGTAAGAGTATCAAAGAGTGGCTCAAAAAACGACAGAGATTCACTCCGACACTGCAGTAATCTCAAGGTGAGTGCGTTCTCTCGACGAAGGTGCCACAGTGAAAACAGGGAATAAAATGCAGTGTTAAATTCTTTTGCGATCCTGCAATTGCTCACAGTAACAAACAGCAGGATGAAATTTCCAATACATGACGCGCCAAAACTCTCAAGTGAGAGGCTTGTTTGCTGAACAACACTACAAAAAAAGACAATGACAAAAACAGAATCACAGAACATCAGAAAATCTCTAAAATCTACACGGGTGAAAATAAAGAGAGTGTCTTCAAACGATATCTTTGTCTGGATTACATAGTCTTTTATCCTGCTGAATTCTTGTCACCAAAAGGTCATTTCCATAATAATGGTCTCCCTGCTCCCTAATGGGATTTTGGCTGTGATTATGTATGCCAGCGCCTTGTGCAGACACTATCAGCCCTGTCATCATGAATTGCACAAATGTAATTACACAAAGCCTTTGATAACTAAACAATGTAATTTACTGCTTGGGTGGAAATATACACTGGAGTTATATGACTCAAATGATACAATGAGGGAAATATATGGGAATCATATGTTACAAAGAAAATTGTGTTCTTTATAGTCAGAACAAATTAGATGCTAATGCATACTTTAGCAACAAGAATAATGATGTGAACTGAGGGGATTTTACAAACATATTTGTCCACCAGTATTTGTGGGTGTGGTAGCCTAACGTAGCTAAACCTAAACTATATTTGCTCATGCCCTTAGCTAGTCAGCTACCAGCGGACACTTTGAGAAGCTTTATTTCTTTTCTTTTTTTGAGTAGCAATTAGCAATTAGCAGTTACCATTTAGCACACAAAGATCATTTTCTGCAAGGTACAGCCATGGTTTTTCCCAAAGATATGTTTTTGCTAAATGATATAAAATGTACTAAACTAATGTGACAAGCTAGCTAACAGGCTAAAGTCTCGCTCTTGGGGGAAATGTTGCATGTGTTATTGTTCACATATATTGCTATCCTCTTTGTGCGTAAAGATAGTTTGTTATTAATTGGAAGGGGTGTCCTGATACAACTTTTTCACTTCTGATGTGATACAGATATTGCAGCCTTGAGTGCTGTTATATTCCAGCCGATACCGATATCAATCCGGTCCGATATCAGCACAAATCATACATACTTTTATTACAAATTTTGTAGTATGGAATGTTAGAAAAGGGTTGAACAAGTGATATTATTCAAACAGAGAACAATAGTCAGCAACAAAGGATATGAGAAAAACGGACCCATGTTTTATTAGCCAATGGATTACATACAAAAGCACTGGAGTGGAGCAGTCTGGAATAGACTACTTGTATCGAGATTTTAGATGTAAACCGATATAATCCAATACTTGTTTGTTTTTTGTTGTTGTTTTTTTACTGACACTGGACCGATATCCTATATCAATATCCGATTGGAACACCCCTTTGAATTGGCGATATATAAATGCATTTAAATTGAATAGAATCTGTATTTGTCCTATATCAACAAAAAGCTGATATTCCAAAACGACATTCTTCTGTCTGAGTCAAAGGTTTGAGAGAGACAATTCAAGAGGGAAACTATTTCATTTCCACTTAGACAAAAGCTGGATATATTGTTTGCCTCAGCATCTTGTAGACACAATAGTAACTTATGTTACACATGTTGCCTAGCAACTGTGTTGTCACATCCACTTGAACGCCGAGCATATGTGGAACAACAAGCAAGTTCTCTCTGAAGGCAAAATAGTCTGCAACAAAACCTGGAGCGATCGCCTCCTCCGGCCGAGAAAAAAAAGGTGAAAGGAAAATTACCCACGAATCTGTCCACAACAAACTTCTTCTTGCCCCCGTCTTCTCCCCAAAAAAAGGAGAGG
>CAESWR010001114.1:554425-567698 GCA_903171835.1 Mullus surmuletus | reverse complement strand
GGGGTGAAATGGCTGTGATGGTAGAATTACTGATGAAAAAAGGTGAAGCAGGAACATTCGGAGTGATAAAAGGGGACAGGGAGCGAGTGACAGTTGGGTTAAGACAGAAGTCATGTTCAATAGCAGGTAGAAACATCAAACAAGTGAGTTCACAGGAAACCCATGCAACCTTGTCTTGAAGGAGGATTTTCTGTTGTGTGGAGTAGATTATATCTGTTCAAGCTGCTGACACGGCCTCATTTGCTGCCCGTAGTGTTGGAGGGGGATTAAACGATATAAACTTTAAAGCTTTAAACAATACCTTTCAAAATTAAATGGATTAAGGGAGGGATGTCTGATGGGGATTTCCCAAGGCTTTGTTAGTTTTAAACTCTACTCCTTTTAAAGGGGGGAAGAAGAATGAAGAAGAAGAGGAGGAGGGGAAAAAAGCACACCACAGTTTGAAATTTCTCAGGCATGTGACCGTTTTAATGAGGCTGCTCTCACGTTGAGGAGGGCAGTGGGCACAGGAGGGCTGCCAAGCAGATGGCTCTCATAAACATCATATCTGCTCTGTTTAGATACATGACTTCTCATCTCCCAACACTGAGAGGAAAACAAACCCAACCATCACCACAAGCACTACCCACTTGCCCACTTTTGGCAAGCTGTGCCGCCTCGTTGAAATGGCACATTTCCATTTTCCGCATTTCTCCTTCATAACAATATGCATGAGCCGCGCAATTGATATACATAACCTCTAATCTGTTATAAATATGCAGAGAAGATGCAGCAAATGCAGCGCTGGGTATTTTTATTTAGCGGCAGTTAGTATGTTGACTTTTATTAAATGTTATTATTACCATATAAGTATATAAATACTAACCAAGGCAGAAGTTGCTGCTATGATTAGACGCGCTCAGACGCTTTCGTCTCCAGTTGAGATGGTAGAAAGAAGAAAAAAAATAAGGGGAGGAAAAAAAATGAAATATGTATCAAACTTTGTTGCTGCCTCTTTGCCATAGACATGTGACCATTCAGATGAAAGGGAGTCGGTGTCAAACTGCTCTCCAAATTGAGGACGGGCTCCGTGTTGCCAAGCAGACATCAGTGAGCTTAAATTCGGAGGCATGTCAAGCATCGCAGGTATTAGGATGAAATCTCTCATTATCTTTCTCTAAAACATAATATGAGCGTGCTGCAGCAGGATTGGGGGTGCAGGGAGCCGGGTGAAAGGGGTGGGGGACGGGGATGCGAGGGCAGAGTGATTCCTCTGTAGTCACCTTGACTCTCTATTATTAGACCAGGACAAGTGCGCAGGAACTGGTTCAAGTGTGTCGTCTGCAGACCCTGTTTTAGTCTTTATAGACATGGGTGTGGCCAAAATGGTCACAACACCGAATTGCGCCACCAATGGCAGAAAAGAGCGCCTGTCAAAAACATCAACTCAGAGGTCAGCAAAAGCCTATTTATCTAACTCCATCAGGACGGCTGGACAGCTCCGACACGCAAATCCTTGACAGCGATGGGATTCCCTTGTCATTATTTTCCCCTCTCTGCACACATACGCATGTAAGATGATTATTCAGTGCTACTTGTCAATTGTACCTTTTCAACCTGGATCAATGAGTCGCCTTGCACCGGGGGCCTGTATCAGCGCCGGTCATTAACATGTGAGTGCCACTCTATCAGCTCCAGCTCCAAATAAATCAAAGGGTCGGCCACAGAAGAAAAGGGGCTAATATTTCCTCAATAACCCCGGAGAGACACCATGGAGAGATGCAAATTGCCTCCCAGGAGACCCTGGGGGATGTGAAGGAGAAACTCGCTGGGAGGCAACGGGAAGCTAATGAGTGTAATGGTAAATGTATACAAGGAGAGGGAGGAAAAAAAACCCCTCTCTATTCACTCCAATTAATACAATCTTATCAATGGAGGTGTACTGTAGGAGGAGGGCCCGTGTCTAACCCTTGCCCTCCTCCCCACTTCCACCTCGCCAGCCTCTGTATTATTCAACACGGGCCAGGCTGCGGTCATTAGCCCTGTGGGAGGCTGGGCCAGGCCTGTGGAGTTAAGGAGATTTTAAAAACCACTCACTCCTCACATCAAAACAAATCGGGCCAAATCAAAGGGGCTCAAAATTGTCCTTTCTTCAGGGGTGAAGGAGGGAAGTGCCATTGTTGTGGAAGGCAGCTCCCAACCAGGGGAAAACAGCAGACAGGAGTCAGTTTATCAGGGAAAACGAATTCCACTTGGTAGGAAATGAAGGCTTCAATGTCTTTAATCAGTATAATAATAATGTTTTACATGTATTATTAAATGATTTTTTTTCTTGTTAAGAGAGGCAGAGTTAATCGATCGTAAATATTTTGTCGCCCTAGCTCTGAAATCCTCGACACGATGCCAAAAGCTTCAACAAATAACAACAACCACATATGCACACAAGCCCCCACCCCCAAAAAACAAAAAAAATGTCTGTTCTTCAAACTAGGGGAATACAGGAAATGGGGGGGGGGGGATTATTACCTCTGCCGGGAGGTTGTTTTTCTTTTTACTTTCTGTGCTGTTAGCTTGTTGCTTTGTTTGACTGTTTACACACATAAAAAACAAAACCTGTGATGTAGCTGTGTGAGCTGTAGAGATCACATTTTTGGGGGGCGCGTAGATCCATTTAACATAGAGGCAAAGGTTGTATTTTATATTGGCTTTGGTGGAAAAGTGTGCATCTAATCTCAATCGCTTTCTTCTCCTTCAAGTGGAAATTTTCAGATTTCACTGTCGTATCTGTATTAATTTTGTTTATTTTTTAAATCTGTGAGAATGACGGGTGGGCACTCACCTAGAATTGAGGTATTATTACACAAAACAACTGTTGATAAAGTACCTTTTTTGTGAAGATAATAATTGAGCCTTTGTTGATGAGCATCTGGCTCCTACAATGGAGAAACTATCTGAAAACACACACTCACAAAATAAAACCCAACACAAGCCAAACCTCAATGCATTTTCCATCTTTCAAAATAATAACTTCAGTCATTTTACAATTGTTAAGCGGGCTCAAACGCTGTCTCCGAGCCGCCCTGTGGAGGCTCCTTGTAAACAAAGCGATTTATGTTGATGTCGGATGGGCATGGAAACGTGCTCGTAAACACGCCGCTCTGCAGCATTAAGAGCGGTCAGAATTCTGCAGGGCGATCCAATCACCTCTGCTTCTGCTCGGCCCCGCCACGGAAGAAAGCCAGAGAACGGAATAGTTAAAGGAAGCATTTGAACTATCCGGAAAGGGCAAACAAATGCTTCAAAAGGATAAGAAGAAGCAGGGATGCCTCAAATTCTCCGAAGGTCATTTATCAGGGCTGAGAAATGTACCTGACATCGGCTGATTGGTGGAGGATTTGCCTCCTACAGATCACAGAGAGGACTGAAATGAAGGTTAATCACGATGTAACTTTCTAGATGTATAATCCTGTGCACCAGGATCCAACGAGCACATCTGGTAAAACCCCTCCGTCAGCATAATTGTGCCTAACCTCTGCCCCCGCGTGCTCAAATCTCTAAAATATCACATCCAACTCTGAGAATAAATGGGAAATTAATGAGGAAAGTGCTGAGCTCAACCTCAGCAAGCTATCACAGGAAGGGTTAGCCGCCTCACAGCTAATGTACGGGGAGGGGCTGGCTAATCCCAACCCTCAAAGACCCTCGTTGTTTGGACTTTCGTGATGTTCAGAGGGATAAACAGAAGCCCACTGACCCGACTTTCTCCATCTGGATACCTGTGCTACACAGGAAAGGAACAAAGCATTCTGCATTAGGGGGAGACCAAAAAATTTAGTTATACAAGTATAAGAACATTTCATCACAGAAAATATGTATATATATATATATAATTATTCTTATATTGTTACATATATATATACATATACATATACACATATGTATATATATATACATATATATATGTACATGTATATATACGTATATTTGTTGATGGATCAGCACTCGCCTAGAAAGTCAAATGAATGCAGAATAATACTAGAGAGCTGCAATAAATTACCACAAGGAATGAGAAATAAAGTTCTGTTTTCATTTATTTGATGTATTTTAAAGCTTATATTGGCAGCTGTAATTTGTGGTGCTGCTGAGGTGTTTTTTTAATTCCCATTTATATGAATTGTTGTTGATAAAATATCAATTACAGTGTTCGCCTGCACTGTTCAGCTGCACCACAAATCGCAGCCTCCTAAATTACAATTAAAATCAATTAACCCCGTAATTATTCCACTTATTGCAGAGCTGCGGTACCATTCTAAATGAGCTTCAGATACTAAATCGAGAGTCGGTGGGTTTTCTAAATGTGGCTGTTTCACATGTTCATTATGCGCCTCCAGGTTGTTTGTTATGACAACTACGTAAATAATAGGAGCGATCTATTCTGCTCATTGTGTCCATCCATCATCCCGTTTCTAATTATACATTCAATTTATGTAATGCAAGTAAGCCAGAGCGGCGTCTCAGTGGCTTGTACCTTTGAGCAGGGCCAAGACCATGAGTGATCATATTCTGCCCCTTAGTGGAGGAAACATGCCATAACGGGAGTGAGACTTCATCGAGGGAGGCTTTCTCTGCAGATACAAAGCAAAAGGCTGAATTATGAATTTGTACCGAGCTTTTAAAAGATTTGGCGCGAAACCACAAGTGTGAAGTGAAAATTCCCATCACATGCATGTGTATCAAAGCAGATAAATCAATATTTAAGCTGCTGTGAGGATGTGATATACTGTATATTTGATATACTGTCTAATAAATGTGAAGGAGGAAGGAAATAAAAGGAAGTGTATCAAAAAGAGCTAAAATTAATAATGCCATGGAAACCACAAAAAAGATCATACCAATGGGTGCCATGTAAATGAAAATGAAATAAGGACCAAAAACAATGAAATAACTGCATATTTACTGGTGTAATAGTTCTGTGACACATATAGAATCCTATATTTCTATTCCACTAACTAATTGAAATTCATGGGAAGATTGTGTTTTGCCTCAGTTCTTTTCAATAATAAATGGTTGAAATAACTATGTAATAACTATGTAATAAAGCAAATACGAGCAGGAAATGCATATTGAAGTGTAGCAAACCCGTGGGGATGATCAGAACACCAGCATTTGCCTCCTCAGATGACAGGAAATCAGACAAAGACCAGAGGAAGGTAAACATCAGTTTGCGTCTTTGATTCTGCTTCACACTGGAAAATAATCAACAGCCGGCTTGACGCTCCCCGCAAGCTGCCAAGTGAAGGAGTGGAAGCAATGACACATGTAACTGACATCTCAGATTTAATTTGACTGGTAATCACACCCAGCTATAGTTTCAGAGCATTTCACACATCCCAGCTACAGTTTCAGGTGTTAAGCCGGTAAGGAGACGTACCAACTGTGCTACGAAACGATAACACCTTTCGGGGGCCGTCACAATTTGGTTTTTATGATTATCATAATGCCGATACTAACGCGAAGATACCACACGCGCGTTTCCCTGCTTTTCAATTAAAAAACAACCTGGGAGTACCCCAAGCACCTGTTCAAAGGCCACTCCATTTCATGTTGATGTGATTCTTGCTCAAATCATTAAGCGGCTTTGATTGCATCACTTCACACAGTCGTCAGGGGTCCGCAGCACCCGCTCGTGTCAGATTTAAGGATGAGAATGTGTATGTTTAGCGACATAAACAAAACAAATACTTACCGGTTTAGCTTGAAACACTCAAATCCCAGAATGGCTCTTTGAGAATACGCCTGCAATACAGATTGAGAATTGTTTAAGGTCCTTTTAACAAAACTGACAAGCAGCACGCTACACACTCCACTCATATTTAGTTCCTTTTACCAAATATTTCGGGAAGATTTCATGACTATTTCTGACATTTGCTGCTGCAGGGAATCCGGGCTCCAGATTTAGCCTCTGTTTGGGGATCCACGTCTGAGAGCCGACAACGTCATGTCTGTAAAAACGCACGGACAGGTGGAATAGTGATGCTAGTGTCGTAAACTTTGCGCTTTGGCGATTATGCGCAAATGTCAGAAACATGCTTCATAAATCTAAACGTGGCTTTGATCGTGCTTAAGTTGAAATAAATCAGAAAAGGAGGAAAATGAACTTTACCTCAATGTTCCAGCAAGGGTGTAATTTGTAATTCTCAAAGTATCTTAATTTGCACAGTGCATGATATATAGCAATGTTTGTCAAGAATCAACTAAATTCATTGAAAAAGAACATCAAAGCAGCTTAATGGTGGGGAGGGATGCACTGACGAGGGATGATAGCAGATAGATATCAGTAAATAAGTGATGTCAGTCTGCTGATATTTATCTGATGATGTGATAAAAAGGTTATTTTAAAGGATACTTCAAATCTTTCCACTGCGTATTTTTGCTTAAAGTGCTAAAGGGTGGAGCGATTTTAAAGGAAAAGGTGAATAAATCACAACAAAAACAACACAGCCGTCAACAGTCAGGAGCCAAAGCGCCGTTTTCAATGTTGGTATCTCAATCGACCGGGGCCATTGTGTGGCGCGGTGTGCGAACGCTGCCCCGCTCCCAAAAGGAACACCTGTAAGTTATTCATTTCATGCAGAGGATTTAATGGGTCGAAGGGTGAGTCAATGTGATTCCACGAGAAACGCGCCGCCCTTATTTCTGCAGACCTGGATGTTCTTGGTCGAGCCACCTGATTACTAAAATATCTCATCTCTGCAGCTGTTCCTCAGCTGAGTTGCTAATTCAGGCCAGTGTACTCCCGTTTAAGTAGTCCCAGGTGTCTTCATTTATAGCTGTGTAAGCAGCCGTCCAGGCCGGCAGAGAACACATAACTGTTTGCTATGCTGAGCATTCAGGGACTTCAGGCATCTTGGTTAAAATATTTGACCTTGTCAAGTGACATATAATCAATTTGTGGATAACATGCCTCAACCATCTGATTTATTTACTCGAGCGGTTGACTCCTTTGGTCTCAGTGGTATACTAATGCAGTAAAACCTACACAAGGCTGTTAAGCTGCCAGTGACTTCTTCCTATAGCCACGTAAGCTCCTCCTTAGACACCTGCAGGGAGGGATGCACTCACTTATGTATGTCTACTCTTTGACTTGACAAAGACTCCATTCTTCGGTTGATATACACGTCGAGTATTTGCAGCGGTCCCAGTTTTACTACAATGCCTGTCGTCTCTGCTGTGAATATGTATAAATGGACATTATGGCCGGTGGACAGCACTGCAACTCCAAGATCAAACCACTGTGTTGTGTTTTTGTTGAAAGCTGTCTGGTCAACAATCTCAAAGAAGCATCGATTTTTATTGGGCCACTTTGGTGGAAAAAAGGTGGAAAACTCAACACTGATGCATTATTACGTTTGGCCAACTTGTTAGCAAACACACCCAGGAGAAGTGGCCAGTTTCCGAGCACCTGATTAATTGAAGTCCGCTATGTTTTGTTTTGATCCCTGCTGACTCCTGACTGAAACGTCTAACATTCTTTGTTTCTGACTCTTTCCACCAGTCGGTCGCTAATTAGATCTGTCAGTTGTTTGGTTCAGGGCAGTTGAACAACAAAGTTTGGGCGTCCCTTGTTACTGAGCACAGGCTGTACAAAATGTAGCACAGTATAACCGCATTTCACTCTTCATTTCATTCAAAACACACTCCCTTTGACAGATAACACATGCTTTGTGTAGCTGGCTTTTAGTATCAGATTTGTTCTCGCATTTGGGGGTTTTCTCCCAGTTTTTAGTCTCGCAGGGCTTCTAGTTCTGCCATATTTCTAGACTGTCTCACACACATATAGCTCTTTTAAGTTACACCCACAGATTTTCAGTGACATGTATGCGCTTATGTTTGTTCACAATATCTTTGTTCCAAATCTCAGAGGCTATATTTACATTGCTTGGTGGAGAAAAGGAATTACCCAATAGGAACCAGTATAGCAGGCATACATGATATCTTGAAGAGTTGCAAATAGAGGCATGACGTTCTTCGATGGCAGTGCCTGGCATTTATCTGTTGATGTGAAAGGTTATATCAACATCTGAATGGTTGCATTTATCCTATGTGAGGACGGTGCGATGGAGGGCAGCAAAAACACAAATAACAGGCATTTCTATCACCACTAATTTCTCCAACAGATTTTTGTTTAATGGGGAATTATCAAACTTTTACATACACCTGCACACTTACTTTTTAACCCTTTAGATGGTAAACGTGATGTTTGCAAATTCCGGCTACACCAAGTCAAGCTAGGTCACCAAAACAAGGAGTTTTTGGGGACTGGCGAACTCGCTGTCCTCCTTTAAAACCCAGCTGAACACTCACCTCTACCGCCTGGCCTTTGAGTCCCTCTATGACCTTGCTCACCTTACCTGTCTCCTGTCCTCCATCTGCAGTGTTTGTTTTCTGTAATTGTCTGTCTGCTAACCTGAGCGGTCTAAGCAGATGAGCGCCCACCCCGAGTCGTGGATCTGCCCAAGGTTTCTTCCCAAAGGGAGTTTTTCTTGCCCCAGTCACTTTGGTGGGACATGTTGGGTTTAGTTTTATATGTGCCTGTTTTGTGTGTCACAGCACTTCACTTGCATGTGTCAATGTAAAGCACTTTGTAACCTTGTTTGGAAAAGTGCTCTACAAATAAATGTTATTATTATTATTATTATTAAAAGGCACCTAATTCCTTCCCAGATCTGAAAGCACTGTAGATGTATGATGGTTCCTACCTGAGGTATTCTCACAGACAAATACCAATATAACAGTGGAGTCTGGCTTTGTGTACGTCCTGATAGTTGCAGCCTATGAACTATTTCCCTTCTGACACGGCGTGCACTGTGGAATGTTCCACCTTACACTGATATTAAAAATGCATTCACTGTCCTGAAGTATTTGACAACATTTGACGTGCTGTAACTCTGTTTTCCGTCAGTCAGCCTCCAAGGCAGGCTGGAGCCCCGGAGAGCAGCGCTGCAGCCCCGCAGCCCGCAGCGGGGCCGCCTCCCGCCACTCTCTGCCCACGGACGGTGCGACATCCTGCTCTCACTCTGACCACAACAACAACAAACCCGCGTCACGCGTGGATGTGACGGCGGCCAGAGAGGGGAGCCGCGGAGCCGGAGCCGCGGAGCCGGAGCCGCCGAGCGCCGCCGCGGCCGGTGGAGCCGCGCCGCCGCCGCCGCCGCTGGTCCCCGCAGTGCCGCGTCTCACCTGGCCGCAGTGTCTCACCACACACACACACACACACACACACACACACCTACCTCAATCCGAATTCGCCGTCGTTTTTGCTCAACTCTTCTTCCGAGACGCCATTTTTAGGGGATGGAGGGAGGGATGGAGGAGGGGATGGAGGGATGGAGGAGGGGATGGAGGAGGGAGGAGGTGCGTTGAAGCCACGCAGGTTTCGGTCCGGTTCGGAGGAGAGTCGCTGTTGGCGGCGGAGACGGTGAAGTGCACGTCAACCGAGCTGCATCCCGTCCTCCTGTGAGCACCCGGCAGGTCCCCCCCGGTCCCTCCCGGTCCCTCCTACCCGGACAGCAGCCTCCAGCCGCCGCATGGCAGTGGCTGAGGCTCTGTTACTGGGATGGCATTTTTAAATCACTGAAAGTTCCTCTCAAGTCATGAGGACATATTATTAGTACATCCTAATACATCATGTGCAGGTGACTTTACACCGCAGCCAGTAGGGCCCAAAGGGTTAAACCAGCCTGAGGTGAGCATGGACTGAATCCCAAAATGGTGCTAATGAAAGTTTCACTGGTGAAAATACATCGCTGTTGTATATTTAATGTTCAATTGCTCTTGTACAAGTGAAGCGCTGAGCTTTAACCCTCATTTGAATTGTAGAGTGAGGTTGCAGGATGCATGCTCAGAAATGCATTATTGATACTGTCGCATGGTGTTTCTGGGCCCCGGCGTCCAAAATAATCAGCACGAGGTGCCAAGAAGGCTTTACAAACCTCAGGAGCCGCGCAGAGAAAATCGTTATCAATGTCTTATTTATTGATATGCTCGTCTCTTTTAATTCAATAAAAGATTCCGTGTGCAGCCACGTGGAATCTGGTTAACTTATGTCTGCATAGGAATCACATTTACACTCTGTATTATTAAAGAAAAACATTCATTAAGATGTCTGGATTATGTTTATGTGGTTTAGATCATGGAAGTAAGTATTCAACGCAAAGCACAATAAGGCAAAAGCAGATTGGAGCGTATGTTAAGTCTTTACGCACCACGCCAAGGGATAGTGTGTGTGTGTGTGTGTGTGTGTGAGAGAGAGAGAGAGAGAGAGAGATGCGCGGTGGTTAACTGGGGTTTTTAATTCTCATAATCATAAACACATGAAATATTGAATGGATTAAGCAAACAACCAACAAGTCTTTGATTGTACACTGGTCCGACGTCGGCTATTATCAACAAGAAATTGTCTGCAGACAAATGAAATGTCTCCAAAAAGCTGCTGAATATTAATAGAGTGGGCAAAAATATGACTTATTTATATTTGCTAAATAATTAAATGTGTGGAATGCATATCATTAATCATTGATTCTGATATATTGAGAAACTGTAAGACATAAATATTTGTGCATAAATATTTATCCACGGCATGCCAGAGTGTATTAAATTTGATTTTAGCTCCTTATTCAACAGAGATATGTTTCTTTCAAAGCCATTTCCAAGTCACTTACAGTATTTGTGCTCGGCTCGCTCTGATCTGAGCTCATCATCGTACCCACCAAGATGGCAGAAAACACAAAGCGATGCCGCCGAGTGTGTCGTCTCCTTAGTCTGAGATATAGGGATTGACACAAGCCCTCTGTTTTCAGAGCATGAAATAATTCTTTTAATGGCCTGCCAACTGTGCACTCCAAAGTTTGATTTTGCTCTGCAAAATGAGAGCAACAATCTCGAACAATTTATTATGCTGTTTGTGCCTCGCTTCGCTAGTTATCGTCTGCAATTTATTTCCTACCTTGGGGTACTGCGAGCCATTTTTCTCCATTTTCAGTGGCTCGCTTTTTCTTTTTTTCCCCTTTTTTTTTTCTTGATCCTGCGCGCTGCTGACTAAACTCCTGCCTCCAGCCATGGTGTTGGAACATCACAGAAAACTACATCATTATACCGAGGCTAGTTAACAAAGAGAGGCAGGGAACCAGTTTAAATCGCAGGGCGCACGACTGAGCGAGGAATCACCGCTTGCTCACTCGGATGCATGTTTCATTGCCCGTCTCTCTCTCGGCTGCACAGGTGATAACGAAGGCCGCCTCAGACCTCAGTTTGGATTCAAGGTCAATGCCGGACCACTCCTCACCACTCTGAATACATTTAGCCCCATTTGGCATTGCGTCGGAGACCAAACATGAGCGCCATTTGCATCAGCTGAGCAGCATTAATGACCTTTGATGCAGGATTCGTTGGCCGCTGGCGGTCCTTCTCCTCATAATTTATATCATAATTCCTTCTTTTCATGCACTTGTGAAGCAAACTTTCAGCATTCCTTGGCTTTTTTTACTCGCACAGTTGGAGCTGCCAAAGCGGGGAAGGGTCCAAATGTCTCTTCTTATTAATAATCAGTGTTGTCTGTTGAAGTGTCAGCGTCTGTGCACGAAACCTGAAACTGCAGCAGCTAAAGTGGATATTTAATATGACTATTTACATACTTCAGAGGGGAAAAAGTGGCCTGACACCTTTTGCAAACAATGTGATTGATCAGCGTTTTAGAAGTTGAAAGAGAGATTTTTATTTCCAAAGCAGGTCATCTCGAGCATGTGAAGCTTATGACCTGAGGACTTCGACTCCCGAGTCAGCGGGGGAGCCGGCTCTGATGTTGCAGTAGATGCAGCCATCGCAGATGAGCTGCCGAGTTTAATCTGATGATCTCAACATCCATTCAGGGAGTAAAGCTCAAACTGCACCAAGGTATCATGCTGTGGTAAAAAATAAGTTGGTTTGAAACTCCAACGTGTCAGCATGAGGCTCAAATCTGGGGAAAAAAAGTCGTATTTGCATTTGTAGTCGTCCCCCCCCCACCACCACCACCACCACCAACTCCAGCTGCCACTTGTTCTTTGAAAAGACAAAAAAGACTGAATCATTAGAGGCTGAAATATCACCAATTTATGACTCCAACTTAGCTCCATTCTGCCAGTTTGTAACACAAAATACCTACCGTAGAATTTCAGCTTAATAAAACAAAAGTGTAAATGATCAGTCGCCATCATGAAGTCTTGTGAAAAATGCGAAATGGCCCTTTTTCACCTGTAACTTTAATGAAGAAGGCTTCCTCTAACTCCTGCCCTGCAATAAAGAAAATGTAAGTTATGGTAAATGTCCTGGTTCGTGGGACCGCACCTCCTCGCTGCAGTAGCTGCAAATGTCCACAAGGTGGCAGAGTGGGTCCTGCCGTGTCCATTCCTGCAATGCCTTTTGAAATTAGTCTTATTAACTACCATTAAATCACTGCTCACAAATTGCATTTTGATATGCAAAACGATTTTTAAACGCATATTATATGCTGTTTTAATCCTTAATATCAGTAAATATGGCATATTAAGGGGTTTAATATTCTTAAGAGATTAGCAGGCACTCATTGCCTGTGTGCTTATGCAGGGTTTCAGCATTATCAAATATTAATTCTTCTAAACTTGCTCTTTTAAGAGGACTTCTTTGATGTTGATGTAATTTTTCATGGGCTAAGCAGATCTCACACAGTGGTATCTTTTGGAAAGCAGCGGGCCATGATTCATTGATGAGCCGTGTGGAGCTGCAGATATCCACATCCTCATGCTTATGCAAGCTCTTAAGCAGCTCTCATTTGCGGGCGGCGTGGCGATGGGACGGCCTCTGCTGGGCGAGGGGAAGGCGTCTGAGCGAACTCTGTGTTCGTCAGAAGGCCCTCAAATTCAGCCAGTGAAGTCGCATTAAACGTGTCTGGTTATTTAAAATAGATTAGAGCGCACACAGAACGGGCCAACAAAAGATTTTACGTGCCTCTCGTCACATCTGCTAATAGCTGAAGGTCAGAATCATTAAAAAACATTTTATTTGTCACCACTGTGAGATAAACAAGCAGCAGCGCTTTGATTCCAGGCATGTCTGCTTGGCACGGGGAGAAATCAGGGAGGATATTACACACACAGAGATGGCAAAAAGAGAAAGTTTAAGGTTATCATTATTAAATTATTCATCTTTGACAATGTTGCCCCTCAGAGTTTGGGAATTGATCTCTGTGTAAACACGTTAAAGAAAGCGGGATTGACAT
>CAESWR010001114.1:466680-491759 GCA_903171835.1 Mullus surmuletus | reverse complement strand
AAAAAGTGGCAGGTTTCCGTTACCATCTTCACAGCATGAAACTATGCCTTTGCTTTTCATTCAAATTGATTTCCACAGTCAGATAGCCAGGCAGGAAACGCAAATTCTGTGTTTTGGGACCTAAACTGATATTTCCTTGTTTGTGGTTGTTGACTTGTCTGGACGCTTTGAGGCAAATCTGGTCAGGTGGTTTGTTGCCTGAGCTGACGAACCTCAACGCATCACGAGCGGTGATCTGCTTTCCCAGCGTCGTTTCAGCAGGGAAGCAGGAATTTTAAATAGCCGCCTGTAAGTGGGGTTAAGTGCTGGTAAAAGAATTCACAAATCATATTCTGCTGAGCTTTGATGGGAACAGATATTCTGTGTCGGTGTGCCCAACACTTCCTCCGCTTCCCAGACTAATCATATTAGCCCTGTGCAGTGTGTGAGTGTGTCAATGGTAGAAGTCTGTAAATCACTAATTCAACCCACAAGGATTCACATTATACGATGTAACGACACCCGCGGTAACTCTGTCAGTCACGGCTCGCAAAAATATTACACTTTGCTTTTCGCCATGACTGTGGGCCTTGTGCTTCACGTTAGGCCGAGATCCACAATCACAACGATGGTGATTGTCGAAATGACTTGACAGTTTCATATTTGGATGAGTTAGGAGCATGAAAAAACATTTTTCTACCAATTATTGGCTTGTACATGTTTGTGTGTGTATCAGTGAGAGGCCATTCACATGACATCTCTTTCACTCATTACTATCAAAGAGAAACATTTCTTTTTTCTTTTTTCATTATACTGTGGCTATTTAGAAGGAAAAATAAAAGACAGCAGAACAGAAAATGATACCACCAACAATAAAGGAAATTTACATTGGAGCTACAGAGGAGATTTACATAAAATGTTTCAAATACATGTATAGTATACAGTGTACGGATACACACATACATCTATATACACGCAGTATATATCGATAAAGATATAGATGCAGTGTACACTAGTATAAACACACATATATACATATGAGTATTGGATATATGTATACATACTGTATATATAGATATACGAGTTGCAAATCCAGGAAATTCCTTTCATGTAGAACCAAGATTTCGTGCAAGAGGAAATTAAATTAAGCTGCGAGAGAAGCTGAGTGACCCAGGATGCTTTCAGTTGTAGAGAGCAGTTTTAAAATCTACAATTCTAAGAGTGATACACCCAGAAAGGAAGAACTGATCATTGTTGTGTTAGACAATGAGGGCTTCATCCCATCCCATCCCAACAAAAATGTTCCGGTTTTTTTTCTTTGTCTGTTTGCAGAAACTCTCACTGGCGATTTCCTTGTACACTAAAGTACATTGAATGGACATCTCTGGGTCTTGTTGAGAGCATTCCTGAAAAGAAAAACAAGGCCATCTTGTCAGACCTTCCATCTTTTCGTGCACTCTTTGAAGGATGCGGCCCCTGAGTTGGGACAGCAGCCTGTGTGATCCCAGCTCAAACCTCCAAGCCAACTTCCATCCACCTTCTCATCAGTGTGCTCCACACTGGAGGCTGTGATGCTTTTGTCTTCTGACAGATGCTTGAGGTTCAAAGACGCATCAGCTACGTGAAGCCGTGTAACGGCGAGGGGGAGGAGGAGGCGGCGGTGACGGCAGCGTCTGCAGAGCGGGCGCGAAGCATCAAAGCCTAATTATTAGTACTCCACAGATGTCGGCCCCGGAGGAGAGCAACACAAACGAGACTGTTTAGCAATGTGGTCCATGAAAGTGCTGCGAAAATCATTAAAAAGTCCCTCAGAGAGAGGAAAATGGAAGGAATTACTGAGCAGTTATCTATGAGGCAAACTGGATGGTGATCCAAACAAACAGATCAGAGACGCACTGCTGTCTCTCTTTTTCTTTTTTTTCCCTTCTTGCATATTTACCTCCCCCTCAGTCCAGACTCTGGAAAAAGCCTGTTCATCGGTCCTCAGAGAATAACAACAACTAAGATATGATCATACCTGGCTTGGCTTTGAGGGGATGGAGGCAGAGAGTGAGCGAGAGAGAGGAGAGAGAGAGAGTGAGTTGTAAAAATGAGGAATTCTAAACCCAGACAGAAACATTTCCAGAAGACGTGAGTCACCTGAAAACACCGGCATAAACAAAGCGCCAAACAGTCAAAGTGCCAAGAGGTGCTCAGGCTGTCGAGCGGAAAACGGTGGTAATTATCTGCCAATACTAAACCCTGATAGAGCTACAGGCTCTAAGAGAGGAAGAATCGGAGGAACCGTTGGCAGCTGGTGTGCATTTGTGCCCGCGCACGAGCCCGCCGCGATGTTTGGTGGGACCAGGTTGCCCATGGCAACAGAGGCTGTCATGCCGCCAGGGTGTGGAGAAAGGAGGCGCAGGAGGACTGGCACCAAGCAGCCCCAGGATCAGGTGGCGCTGGCCCGGCCCCCGCTGGATGCCGAGGCCACGCCTGATTGATTATCAGGAAGCTGGCACAGGGATTTGGGGGTCCGGAGTCCGTTACACTCCCGGGCCGCATTTGCCAACAGCCGAGGGATGGAAGCGCGTCTAGACCCTATCGCGTTACTGAAATCAAACCCCACACAGGGGACGACAGCTGTAGCGCGCCTCGTCACGGGGCATACCATCAGCGGCGCGAGCATAAACAATTGAAACATAAAAAAAAGGAGACAACTTAAAGCTCTAATTCAGTCCAACAAACTTAAACACCACACGGTTAGATCTGAGAGCTAGTGAAGACACCATGACTGTAACCGGGCAGTTTGTTCATCTTGCCTGAGGTGGATGGTTGTGATTTCATTCAGGCAAAGCAGGCACTGCGTATTGAGTGTTGGACCGAGATTACACGGAGAGAGGCTGAAAAAATGTTATTGTACTTGTTTGGTCAAAACTGGGTCCAAGGGGCTGCAGGTTTGAAAACTGAATGAAATATCAGTGCTTCGATAGCCCCATTGGAAATAGTGTTCCTCAGGGCACAATCCTAGGGTACATTGAAGCAAATATGTTAAAGCCTAAAACTGCAGTTCCTTTAGTCACCATTTGAGGATGGCTCCCACAGAGACTAAAAAGCTGGTGCAAACAAGGTTTTGGTATTAAAAAAAAAAGCCATCCATATCTTATCATTGTTTATCTTGCATGAGGCGGATGTTTGTGATTTCACTCAGGCAGCCAACACCTAGTTTCATGTGCACTCCAACCTGGCATTGCAATGTGACGCTTTCATCATTAAATGGAAAGCAAAGTAACCAGGCAGGCAGGAGCTCCGTCAGTGTTTGAGCGTCCTTACAGGAAAAGGGAGTTTCCTTTATTGACAGAGCTAATTAAGTTCCTGATGATCCCTGGCGATTCAGAGAAAACCCAAAACATCCTTTAATTAGCCCAAGAAAAAAAAAGATTAATCTAGGAAGGCGCTCTCCCTCCCAGGAAATAATAATCAGCTTGAAAAACAGCACATTGAAAAACTCCAAAGTGGAGTTAATGTGTGTTTCGAATTTAGCACAAAAAAAACAACAAAACAACAAAAGAAAACCTTGGGACTCTGAGGTGGAGGGAGCGACCGACGGTTATCTTCCTCTTAGAGAAAAAGTTAAGCACAAAAGGCTGCAAGAAGGGCAGGAAGGCACACTGCCTGGAACCACTCACGCTTTGTTATCTGATGTGTGCAAATGTGTGTGTGTGTGCGTGTGTCTTGTCTGTCTGGATCTTAGTTCTTTCTGGATCACTGAGGGTGTACAGAGGGAAAATGGAGTTCGGGCGACGGAGCTCTGTGATGGAGGAGAGAGGCACAACAAAACCTGTTGACCGCTCTTATCAGCACCACCCACGTATTTGGGCCTGATGGGGATGCTACCTGGTGCCTGATGTTAATCAGTCTGCACTCGGCTCAACCCTGACTGAAGGGACAGGACCTCTGGATGGCAATCTCTGAGCGATATGGCAGAATGGCAGGACGTGCTGCAGTAAATAACTTGGCATCAAGGCGGAAGAAAAAGATCGGGGTGGGGGCAGCGGACTGAGATTGCATGGAGAAAGGCTGAAAAAAATGTAGTGTACTTGTTTGGTCAAAACCGGGGCCAGGGAGCTACAAGTTTAAAAACTGAATGATATATCAGTGCTTTTATAACACTGTTAGAAATTGTGTTCCTCAGGGTGCAATACTGGGGTCCTTGGATTTTCACATTGAAGCCAACATGCTAAAGCCCTAAACTGCAGTTGAGGATGGCTCCCACAGCGACTTACAAGCTGGTACAAACAAAGTTTTGATATAAAACCACCCAGCCATATCTTATTATTGTTTGCCTATCGGAGGCGGATGGTTGTAATTTCATTCAGGCAAAGTAAGCAACATCTAGTTCCACGTGCTCCAGCATTGTAACGTGACGCATTCATAGCTAAATGGAAAGCAAAGTAACCATGCAGGCAGAAGCTCGGGCAGTGAGTTCCCTTGAAGGAAAAGGGAGGTTCCATTTTCGACAGAGCTAATATCAGTGTTTCTGCTTTGATAATACCATTGGAAATGGTGTTCCTCAGGGTGCAATAACAGTTGGATTTTTAATCTGAAGCCAATATGTAAAAGCCTAAAACTGCAGTTCATTTAGTCACCAATTGAGGCTGGCTCCCACTGCAATTTAGGGGCTGCTACTAACAAGGTTTTGGTATATAAATGATCATCTTAATTATTTTCAAATTTGATATAATATGGCATATTCGGATTGGTCTCAAGAGCATTGTGTTTTACTATCCCTGAAAAGCTAATGCTGGCCACTCAGGAATACAATAAAACATTACATTTGCTGGAAGGTTGCTTAAATACATCAATTTTGTAAAAAAAACACAAAAAAAACAGAAAACAATACATAATGTATTCATTTTCAATCTAACTTCATATGCATACCGTTCTTACATACAACTACCTTGAGACCAGAAAATTGTCATGAAAAGTAAGTTCAAATACATTTTCTTTGTATCTGAATGCGTGCATTATATCTGGACACACAAGCATTTCGCCAGCTGTTTGTGCTTGGTGAGCTCCTCCAGCAAGTCATTCACACAGTCAGAGATATCAAGGAATTCCAGCTGATAAAACAATCATCTGCTCTGCCTCACCCTGATTCAGAGCCAAGGGCTGCGTTTGATGTTTGCTGTGGGTAAACTGATTAGAGAAACACAGCTGATTTGCGATATCACCCAGCATTTTTTGTTTATTCTCTCCACGGCGTTACCCAAGTGTGTGTGTCTGGACACGCCTCTTACTTGGGAAATACCATAATGCAAAGCTCTGCATCCACACACATGTAACGGCCGGGGCAGCAGGGAAAATACTTAAACTCGATACCTACAAGATCAGCCAGCAGAGGAGTAACAGAAATAACCACTTAGGCATGAAGTCATTGTTTTGGTAAGAGTTGAAGTGGCGACGTACCAACACCTCCAGGTCAACAGTCAACGCACCAAAAGATATTTTGCTCCAATGAAACTCGAGCAGCGGGTGGAGTCTGCCAGGCTGCTACTCTCATTTGTTCTCCTACTAGGTACAATCGGATACCACTTTGAAAACACACTTGCAAGAACGGGATTAAATGTGGAATTATTCGTATTCTTTTATTTGTGGAAATCTGCACCCTCTAATATGAATCGCCCCCATCTCAGCACAATGGCTTTCCAGTGCATAACTACCATTTTACTAGTCGATACTGCCTTTCCAGGCCCGTCTCTCTCTCGGGTATTACAGAGGAAAGAGCGCTTCTGTTACTTTGATCAGAATGACTGAGGCTGAAGAAATCATCACTCTTTTCAGACAAATGTGAATAACACTTTGGGAGAAGAAAGACATTGTTCGAGTGAGCCAGTCAGTGCTGGTCATTTTTATAGAGAAAAGACTATGGAGTCTATGAAAGTCCTCTTCAAAAATAATAAACCACCAACTTTGGAAATGGCGTGATTTAAGTACGTTTTGCTTGGGCAAGCATGATTTCCAGTGCAAAAGACAGACTGAGTGGTCCCTTGCACCACTCTCTGGGCAGCCATTGCTCAACTTAAACTAGAGTATAAAATAGCATCTTTGAAATTCAAACTGACCAACATATTTTTCTTGTGTTGCGTCAAGTTCTCTTGAAATAAGGTCAATTTAGAGGCAACAATGAAATGAAATCCTGCGTTGCTCTTTGTAAGTCAGGGCCACAAATACTTCAGCAGGTTTAAACACATGGCTTGTACATCGCCATGTGCTCTTCAGAATATTATTGTGTGTATTTCTCACTTCAGGCCTCCTGAATGAATGTCGAGCATATTTTTGCGCTCGGCTGTGTTATTCCACGGGCACCCCCGGCTCTGTGGATCCAGACGCAGCTCCATGCACAGTCACTGCTGAGGTGTTCTGTTGCACTTAATAAGTCAGCTTTGGTGTGGAGATTGGCCAGGAGCCAGGATGTGTATTCTGAGTCAGGTCCAGCTGTGCATTTCTTTCTGTGGACGGCGGTTCTTCGCCCTCAAGTTAATACCCGTGCAAAATGGGTTCACTGGTGCAGGCAGGAAACAATTCATTTCTCTCACGTCTCAACTGAAAATGTGGACAAACTGCGAAACCGGGACTTTCACTCACGGACGCGAAAGCGACATGAAACAGGCCTCACACACTGCAGCTGCAGGATGTGCTTGTGTGTGGCTTTGTGTTTATTAAATCCCCCTTGGATGTGTGCATGTATGTATTAGTCCGCACGCCCAACGCTCAGTAGCGATTTTACTCCCCAACCTGGTTAAGGCTCGGCTTTGCGGAGTGCGTTTAAATCAGACTAAGCCTCTAGAACAAGTAGCATAAATCATTTATTCAACTGGACTACCGAGTTTACATGTAGTTTGTATAGTCCGACCAATGGTGTAATCATGTCCACCTACGCTCGGTTAGGCGGCAATGTACTCTTTTAGATCATTATTCTTAGGATACACTGGTTACTTTTATGTAACAGACCACAACAATCCAAAAAGAATTGCCCTCTGAGCCACTGTGGGTCGAATCAATTCACTTCAGACTGCATTGTTTGATTAAATCGGGGGAACCGATGGAAAACATAGACATCCAAAAGAAATTCAGTAATTAAAAAAATGTATATATCGGAATTGAAAAGTCTGGCGGATGGCAGCAGACATTGTATGCAGGATCGAACATGTCTTGTGGTGCTTGTGGTTTGTTAAAGTGGAGAGGATCGGTGCTAACCTCAAAAATAATACAGGAATTAAAATAAAATGTTCTTATTTCTTCCGTAATCAAAATAAATCTCTGAGATTGCTGCTACGCCGACAGTGGAGGACTAAACAATTCTTTTTCACTGGTACAGTTTGTAAAAATGGAGCGGATCGGTTCTAGCAATTAAGATAACTCCACTGCTAGCACCAAACATCCACTGCCCCAATTCTCCACTGGCATTTGCCACTGGTAAATCCATTTCCAGGTTAGAAAATGTAGTACATGTGCAGATCACCTATCAAATCAGCCTAGGCTGGACGCCGTTTACAAGCATCTGGAGGTCTTAGTCTGACTTCATTTGAAGTTCCAATTTTAATCACACTAAGTTCAATAAATCAGACTAATGCAGAAATTCTGTTTTTCCGAGTGCATGTAAACATCCTTACTGAGGCACATCATGTTCTCTCCAGCATCCCCTCAACCCAGACAACCAGACCGGCAGAGCGAAGCTCAGCCACAGGCACCTCTTGTGCTTCAGGCCATCCTCCTAAACATCCAAATACAGTCTGCTCTGTGGCCCAGACACCACTTCCTCCCCTATCAGGAGAGGCGAAGAGAAAAACTTGGGGGGAAAAAAAAATCTCCAGAATCACAGACTGACCAGACACTTCTCTGCTGACAGAGAAAATATGCAAAGGATGCACATGCCAAAGCAAACCCCGAGTCGACCTCGCCTCATGTCAGGCAGACACACTCCACTTCAATCTCCCATCTGACAGACCTTCGTTTGTGTTTGCATGAATCTTGATGAAACCAGAGAAGAATAAAGGTTATTCAGAAAATGTCAAGGCATCCATTTCCCTTAAATCTCTAATAATTATAATCTTTGAAAACGTGAATGGTATTTCACATGTATTAATCAATTGGAGCTATTTGTGTATTCTCTTGGGAAAACATGATGAGCAGCTGATTCTGGGAAGGTAAGAACCCAACTCAGGCTGGTTTGACTCTCTGTTAGAGCAGAACATCTCCTGGTTGGAGGTTTGTTCAAGAGTCTAGTGTCTCACAACTGTAAACACAAAAAGTTCTAAAAAAGTACCCAAAGTTCTAAAAAACATTTTTGCTAAATAATGTATTTCTGGTGCACATAGAGCATCAAAGTGGATGGAGAAGAATCGATTAGGCAGCATGAGAAGTGCATGTGGGTGTTGAGATATTCATTTCACTATAAAACTACGTTGTCGTGGGAATCGGCCGTACTCATCTGTCAAAGGACAAAGCAGCTTCAGGCTATTTGGAGACAAGCCTAAAGGTGGGGGCCTTTTAAATGTTGGTGGATGGAATAATGTTTGGGCGGGGAGATAGTGGTGGAGTTTGGCATCAAAATTAGATTTCTAAAATAGGATAGGTTTAGTTGGCCAACAAATAAAGGTGCAACACTGATGGAGGGTCACCTTCTCCTGTCACACAGGATCAGGCACAGAGTGCATGGTTGGCACCGTCCGAGGCTCGCTGCGTGCCCACCTACACAGGACACCCGAGCGCACCAAGGTGGGAGCGCCATCCAGGGCTGTGGCGTTGGCGGGCGGAGTGGTCAAGTGTCCTCTGGAGGATCTTATCTAATCACAAGAAGCATCCTCTGGTCACGCAGTCATCGCTGTTCAGGGTCACCTAATCTCAACCAAAGCCGGGGTGACCTTCTGCTGCCAGGGCCGCGTGTGAACGGAGAACGACAGCTGGGTGTCGGCCTCCTCAGTGCAGTGTCATTGCTCGCAAAAAGCTTGATAAAATGATAAGATACACATCCTCCTGTCGATTTCAACTGCAGAGCAAAGTCTCATATTTATTAGATGTGGTTCTAAAGGTGAAATGAGGAATCTGTGCAATCGTGGAGGAGCCCAGCTGCTCCATCAATAGATCTGAGCTACGATCTCTTCAGTTAAACCAGAAAAATGCAGATGGCCAGTGCTAAAGCCACTCAGTATTTATTCTCTTTCACTCTTATCTCTCAGCTTTAAAAGCCCAATAGACAAACCATAAAATAATCTAAATAATCTGGCGGGGAAGAAAGGGGAGGGGTTGGTTTGGTTCAACCATAAAATACCTCAGGTTGGAACGAGCCGAGACAGACAATCTTATCTGCCGGCAGGTGTGGACAAAACCAAATCCAGTTTGTTTAGTGTGAGCGTCTATCTGTGTCTAATCATAATCCGTACTCCAAACAGTCAATCTGTGGTTAGATGAAACACAGGGGAGCAGAAAAAACACTGACTAGGGAGGACGCCACAGTAGTCAGGGAGGCGGGGGGGCTGGGGGGCACGGCGCACTCACAGTCATGTATGTCTTAAATTAAGCTGAGGCAGATTTACCAACAAAGAGCCGTGTGTGTGTGTGTGTGTGTGTGTGTGTGTGTGTGTGTGTGTGTGTGTAGAGTGATATTCCTGAAAATGGTTGGAGGAGCTTTATGGAAACCCAACATTAGATAATTACACTCAATAGTAGACTTGATCTGGACACCAGCTTTGGAAGCTCCTTCGCAAACAGGCCGTCTATAAACATCAAAAATGACATTTGTAGGCTAATAAGTGTCCGTATAAGTTAAGGCCGGCCCTTTTTGCACTACAGCGGAATGTTTGGAATAATGTACAAAATGCAATACAATCAAATAAAAAAGAGGCTTGTAATTGTCTCAAAATCTGTGATCATGTTTGGCCATTCAACTCCGGGACAAAATCACAGATTTTAACTTGACAAACTATCATTAATTAAAGTGAGTTTGTCAGCTTACACGTGGATTTGTCTCATTAAAGCTATTTTAAACGGTGGTTCTGGAGGTTTATATTTTCAATCCAGTAGGTGAAAGTAACTTTGCTGGCCTAATTTCCCCCATCACCCTCTTTCCTTTGTGGCGTGATTGAGTAAAGCGTTGACATTCAGAGCCCCAACACTACCTCCGCTCCCCTCCACTTCCTTTAGTGGCAGGAACACAGCAGCCTCCTTACACACAGACTCTCTCCATGTTTGGCCTTTGGTACTTTTAAGCAGCAACAAAGGCATGTCCATACATGCCTTTTTTTCACACTGCCCCCACTAAGGGGAACAGGAACGTAAAACAACAACAAAAAAATCACATTCAGCATTTGTCGCAGGCCAAAGGCCAATTGCTAATCTGAAAGCTACAACTTGCTTTGAAGTGTCCTGATATGTAACATTCTACAACACCGGGGGCTACCTTTGAAACACACCAAAGAGTTCAAAGATGAGTCACTGTCTAATTTTTTCACAGAGAATGAGTTCAATAGGTGATAGAGAGTCCATATGATCAGCAGGTCTGAGAACAGAACTGAGATTTTCCCAGGACTTGACTCATGGTGAGGCCTTCTGACCGAGCTGAACTTAAGGAGCAAAAACTCAGGAGGAACTTGACTTATCCAGAGGTGTGTCACATTTGACTTATGATGAAGCCTGCTCTGTTCTAGTGAAAACCTCAATTAATCCACGACAAATGCAGCACCGCTTTGGTACAAATCTAAAGACTTTTCACCAAGGAGCTAATTATGGTGGTAGAAAAGTTACTCTTCTTTGACTCGGGATGACTCACTTCTGCCGGGGTGTTGTCGGGTCTCTCCGGAGCGTGTCCTCTCAGGTTGATGACGTGGACCTCCTGAAGGAGGCTGGTGGTGCCCCTGCTTGCACAGCCTGACAGGGCGGTGAAGCTCTTCAGCTCGGCCTGCACGGGGTGTCCCGTCCCTACAGGCAGCAGCTCACATGGGCTGCGAGACAAGGGCCCTGCAGCAGGAAAAAAAACAAAAGAATATTGTCATATCAGATGCAGCAGTGTGAGCAGCAGCCAAACGTCAGGTCTCACATGAGGATGAATCATCGATGAACGGTTTGAACCGTGACGGTAAAGATGCATAGCTGGAGAAACGTCATTGTTACAGCGAAAAAGGGAGGAAATGGCAAAAAATGGGATATCAATATTTGATTGTATTTTCTGTGAGGTTATTTAAGTGCCCCCCTGGCATCAGGTAAGTCATTTAAAATATAAAATTCAACACATTTTGATGAGCTCTAAATTTTACAGGTATATATATATATTCAAAGTAAGAGTTCCCCACACTTATAGTCTGACCATTCGAAGGCTCAAATCAATGCACAGATTTCCACTCATCTTAAGGCAACATAGAGCGCATGTATATATCCCCCTAGAATGGTCATTTCTGGATTTCAAATCATTCATCTTAGCCAAAACGAGGCCATTTGTTTGTGAGATTGCACCATTACCAAATGATGTTCTTCAAATTGCTGTAAATTGTTGAAATGTTCCACTCAAGATTAGTACGAAGCTTCAAATATGTGTAAAGATTTACAGGACTATACTCAAGATCTTGCGTTGTCGTTGCCTGCTGAAGTCTAGCCGGTCCTTTATCACCAATTTAGGAGCCTTTCCTGCACGTCTGCCAGATGACAATGATGTTATATTATGGTTTTAGACACTAAAACACTTGGTTTGGTTTGGGGAAAGATCATGGTTTGTGTTAAATTGAGCACTTTTGTTATGGCCGGGACGATTACTGCGGCTTCAATTACAGCTCCTCAAGGTTACACCTACTTGTTGTCATGACTACAATAATAAAACACATTCAGGAGGGGAGGGTTGCGGTCTCGAAATGGTCTTAACTCATAGTTGGAAATGTGCATCTTGCGGTTGCTCCCCCACTGCTACAAAGTCTGATGTTTTGTTCCACCTCATACTTCCAAAACATGAGATTTATTGGGACCTAGTTACTCTGGCCACTAGAGGGCATTTCCCATCGCACAGACAAGAACAAGTGAGGAAACAGAACTTTAGTTATTGACTGTTAATAACCGAGTTAGTCATAAACATGGGAAAACATTCATATGTGAAGTGACAAATGCAAAGAACATCCTGCTATCTCGATCTCTGGTGGAGTCACAGTTGGCAACAACAAAAAAAAAACAATGGGCGGGGAGTAATCAGCCGGGTGTAAAAGTACAGAAGCACTGTCTTCTCAGTGCTTATCTGTGTTTGGTTTCCTGTCACCACGGGTCCGCCTCACATTATTACAGATGAATCCATGCTCACACAACTGATCTCAAACTTGCTTTTTTTTTTTTAAATCGCTATTGCTTTCAGCAAGCCACAAAGCGCTGGTGGTGTATAACCGAACCATACGCTGCATCTATCTCACATTAAAACAGAATGGGGCACAGATAAAGGTGCAATGGTTGCGAGGAAACAGCTCTTTCTCATTAGAAGATCGTGTTTGCTGCGGGAATGTCTTCTTTTTTTTAATTTATTTTTTTACCCGGGGTCATTTCTCGCGTTTTACCCGGAGGCCTCGTGCCAGTTAAGGCCCGCTCACATTTCAAACACATGACGCTAAACAAGTGGGGGTCGCCAATGGCAATCAGATGTAGCATTTGGAAATCATTTCAAGTCCAAGTGAAAGACAGCTATGTTTATATTCTCCCCTAAATGACTCAAAAAACAGTGTTTCAGCAGTGAGGTGCAGCGAGGGGGCCCTTTTTTTTCTTTTTCTTTTTACTCAAAACACATAGCTATTGTTTTCACTCTCCTCGCCGTCCAATAATATGTTATCCCGGTTTTATTACGTTATCCTATGTGAGATCAGCATAAAGCTGGGAGATAGTGCGCAGGATATATCTCGTCTCTCCTTGTTGTGAGAAAAATACAGGTGCTTTATTGTATTTGGCCATATTTGTCTCTTGAAAAAATTCAAGAGACTTGTACAAAGACAGGTGGAGCGTTACCACCAGTATCCAGCGTTACCACCAGTATCCAGATATTTAGAGAGTACTGCAACTTCCGCACGACTAGCTTTACTTCATTAGCAGTTATACTGTGGTGGATGATAAATGGGTACATGAATGCTTAATCAGTGGAGACACAGCAAAACCAAAAAAAGAGTCTTATAGAAAGCTACGTTTTACATGACTTATGAGTTTTACATGCATGTATTATATTACACGACTTATATTTCCTGTGTATTTCCATCCTTGATTACATGTCAACTTGACTGATTAACAGACGACCAGCAGCCAAAGCCTTTTGACCTTTTATGAGCAAAAACAGATCAGACAAAAACGAACCATCTCACCACAGATCTAAGTTGATATGATACGAAGCTATCATTTCACATTACAGTGGTCAGTATTAATGTTCATTTTTGAGTAATTCGAAAAGATTTCCGCAGCAATTATAATCAAATGTTCATCAATCTATCCAACTTGTTGGGGTTGTTGGCTGTGGTCAAATAGTTGACTCCCTACCAACTCTTAGACTTTTTAAAATATATTGTGTCTTATATAGTGTCTTTCATCAAATATTAATATGAAGTAAATAGCAATAACCTAATTCTTTACAATGAAGCTGTTATGTTCATTCTGCTGAATCAAGTTGAAGAAGAAAAACAGAAATGATTCATTTTGCAAATGACAAAACCATGAGTCAGTGGAATGATTTATGACGCATAAAACGATATGATGATGATGATTATCTGTGGTGCATCTATGAAAAAACAATGTTAGAATCTCCAGCAGGGTACATAATAATTTATCAGACATTTGTATCAATTTGAGGCCATCTGTGTCATCGCCCGCCTGCATTTGCTATAACCATCAGGCTCCGCGAACCAGGAAAATCTGGTGGGGAAGGAAAAGAAACAAACACATCTGCTGGAGTTGCCACAGCTTCGTGTCTTTTGTCGCCTTGTCTGACTGACTCCGCCCCCGCCTCTGCCTCCCCCTCCCCTCCAGTCATCTCTGTGTTCCTCAGCCGTCCACAGAGTACGTCCTGTCTTGCAACTACTAGGTCCTCTCGGCCGGCTGGGCCAAACGCCCACAGCGGGACAATGAGAGGAGCTGTTGTTCACTGTGCCTGGAAAACAAGTCCAGCCTGAGTCCATAATCCACAAAGATCGAGAAGAATTCAGTCCCAAAAGGAAGAGCGATCACCAAACTGTATCCAAGTCCTGGGTTGCAGCTGAACTACAGTAAAAGTCTGATGTTGATGTAACTTTGGATGTCGGGATGTGCGGACAGGGCTTCTCAGCCAGGATAACAAGGACAAAGCAGATCGCTCTTGATCTGGTCCAACAGACTCAACATCAACATCCATCCGACCATTTCCAGTTCGACCCCCCACGTCCAGGTGGTCCAGTTCGGAGACAGAAACCAAACTACTCCATGACTAATGAACACAATAACAATATCAAGGTTGTTTTAATCAGAGGAAGTTGCCTCAAAATACAGAAAAAAACCCCAACTGGCGCGTTTGACGGCCAAGCCCAGCTATGCCCTTTTTGACAGCTGGTATACCTGAAGCAAACGGATGAGAAATATGAATCACAAAACCCCCGAGCACAACTCAATAAGCTAAACTCTCAAAAAAAAAACCTACCCACTCAACCACCATCAAACTGAGACATACCAAAGAAGCGAAAGAACTGAGCTACTATATTTACTCTGTTGGTTTCACAATTAGGGTGTCTGTGTCATAAATGTACCAATCGTGGTTTTATCTGTGAAAGTGATGTGTCTGAAGGAACTGGAAAAAACAATGGGTGGTTTTTTAGCTGCTTGGATTGTAGGTGGGCACCGCCACAGCAGCTTAGCAGGGCCGGGGGGGAGGGGGCGGGAACAGTGCCCACCTCTGCCTTGATGGCTGCAATCAAGTGTTGTGCTGCACATGGTGCATTGCATGGTTAACTGTGATCTTATTTTTCTGTTAACCCTTAAAAGTTCTTTAAAAATCTTTCTCAATTGTCTCTCAGGATGAAAAACGTCCCCTCCTTAAACATTGCTGTAAAAAAGTCAAAAAGTAATTCCACTTTAAATGACTCAGTCTTTTTGATCAACTTTTTGGGGGGGGTTTAACCCTCTAAATGCCAGTTTCTTCATGTAAACTCCACAGTATCTTAACTGAAAAAGAAAACTAAAATTCAAATAATTTCCATAAAATGCAATTCAAGAAGGATTCAATTATTATCATTATTAGAGCATCAAATGGGTCAGTAATTAGCAACAACATTGAATTTGAGGCATACTTATTTTTTCTGTAGTCAAAATCACTTAAAAATAAAAAGTAGTCTGGCCAAAAAAACGTCCCCAGGAAGGGTTAACTAGCCTGAGGCTGCGTGGATTATTAGACATTATTAATGTGAACTGCCCCTTTATAAACAAACTGAAACTGAAAGGTATAGAGAGCTCATACACAGGTTCACTGGGAAATGAATGCTAGCTAGCAAGCTAATTCAAGTGGTTGAATAAAAAGTTATTGTCCCTTAGAAAATATAAATAAACAAAGAAAAGAATCGATTATGAAATTGTATTAGTTAAATAACATAAATAAATACTGTTTGGGTAAATAATCTGGTTGCAAGCAATTAATATTTTCCTGTTTTGTTGTCATTTCCTGACTTCTTCCTTCCAAAGTAAGAGCACCCCAGCAGTCACCTCCTGTCCAACAGGAGATACACGCCTCTGACTCAAAAGAATGCACTTTGTTGCTCTCCACTCAGTGGCACGGAGCCAATATTTGGGTGCAGGAAGTGATGTCAGTCTCTGTGCCAGTTGGGGACAAATCTGATATTCCCACAAAGCCATTTCCGAAGATAAATAAACAGAGCCTTTCCCCTCTGTGTGTGTGTACACTTCTGCACATGTCTTGTTCCCAGTATCCCTCAGTTAGTGGGCAGATTGTGTTTCTTAAAAAGAAAGTCGGAGATAACTTCATGTATGTCAGGACACGCTTCATCAGAATGTTAGAAAATACCCGATCTTACCCGGCACACAAACACAGATCTAATAATGCAAAGATATAATAATGGCACTTTAATAACAATAAATATGAAGTAGTGCAGAGAGGCCTCTTTGTCTCAGCAGATCTCCTCTCTACCTAAGAAATCCCCGTTCCCATATGAACCAGAGGATTACATGAATCCTCTGGCCCCCTTTAGTTTCTACTGGAGGCCATGATTCCCATGAACCATGAACCACGCAAGCCAGTTTAGGGAACGTAATATTCTGCCCACTATTGTTTTCCTGAGGGGCTTTGGACTAAAGAATGACTCGATGTGCACTGTTGACACTAGCACAGCCCACTCACCCCTGAACCTTGAGCCACTACTACAGGAAGTGGATAAAGCCTTTCATAAGGGTAGTGTAAGTTCACATCTTTGGCCTGCCTCTGAAGAGGATTTATCTGTCGGCTGTAAAATTGGAGGCATAAGAGAAGGAAGCTGGAATGGGATAAAGGGGGGAGGGGGGGGTGCTGGGAAGAGCCGGGACTCCATTAGGGAAGTCATAACCTCCTCCGACAAAGTGTGAAATCTGAATTCAGGAATCCTGACACTGTAACTCAGTATCACCCTCGGTGGGTTTTACTGCTTCGTTCATCCCCGCCATCTTTGTCGACTGGCACATAATTGGAATAACAGATGAGAGGAGATCCAGTGGAGACGTGGATCAAACACGGAGGCAAAGCTTCTTTCAGGTCATAAGTACGTTAACATACTCGCCCGATAAATTACATCCCAGTGATTGTGAACGCTTCAGCTGTAAGAGCACTGAAGATAAAAAACAAGGCTCTCAAACAAAAACATTTTTGAAAGTTTTTTTTTTTTCCTGGGATAAAGTGATTTCAACTGAAAAACTGATTCATATAGTCTGTTTTGTTCCATTACTGTGCTTCAGAGTGTTTTTGGCAAACAGCCAATGGAATCTAGTAGATATTTCTTATTAGGTAAATCAAAATTAAACAGAAACATGCTTTTTATCTATCTTAGGGGCCTGATCCCCACGATAAATCTGTCTCAAACTGAAAATTTGAATTTGAAGTGAACCAAAAAAACAAAACTTTTTTGGCATCCTAAGCTTAAGCGTCCCAAACTTAACTTTAAGCATAGTTTTACATACTTTGCAAAATAAAAGCATTACAAACACACTGTTTATGCTGCTATCATGTTCCAGTAAGTCACATATTTTGCATTTTCTCATTTACTGCAACAATGCCCCTACTGGCGTTTGTGATTGAGTTACTTGATCCCAATCAGATGTCTTGAATAGATAAAGCTTAACAAAGTAACTAAACAACTATTACTCGCCATGCAGTGAGCCAACAGTCTGCACATACTGTATCAGGTTTAAGTCTGCTAACAGCAAGACCAGATGTTGAGTTTTCTATTTTATTTGCGCTGGAAATGAGTATTAAGTTTTTGCTAAACCATTAGAGTTAGTTATAACATACACAAGGGATTACACTTGCAGTCGAGCTGGGAGGACTGGGGTGGGCACATTTCTCACTACCTCTGAATACAGACATAAATCGTCGGCCTTTGAAGAGATGGATGACAGGACTAATTCTCAGTGGAACACAGGAGTCGCTGTGTAAAGTGAGACAGCTGGGAGAGGCCGAGCATGTGTGCGTACGACTACAAACCTCACTGGCTCTGCACGTCTTTTTTGATGGGTGATGACATGTGCTGTCTGGACCTCGAGTATCAAAGAAAGGTTGTCAACGCTGACGTGAAACAAGAACTGGCTGTTAGGGTATCTGAGGAGTACTAACGTGATAATACCAGCTAAACACCTTTTGTAGAAGCTGGTCCAGGATGACGACACCCACCGAGCTTGAAGCCAATGAGAAGTAATGTCTGTTTAGGTTCACTCCTACCTAGCAGCTGTCATGTCCCGAGATGACGAGTTTACCGTGGGCGGAAACCGTGGGGAGGTTTCAACTGTCGAGGCACCACGAGCAGACTTCATCAAGCTACGTTCCCCGACCAGCTCTGGGCCTCTGCTAGTTCAAAGGGGGCAGGGGACAGAGATTTCTTCCCTGCTGCTCCAAGGACATTTCACTCATCAATCACAGACGCCTGAGAAAGCCACATCGGGCTCGGAGGGTTCAAGAGCAGCTGCCTCATCTGCACTCAGCAAGATTCCAACTCAGCAGGGAGCAGTGAGGTGAACCCTGGGTTTACCGTTCTTGTCTTGGTTCTTTTTGGCAAAACGCTTCCCTGTTGTGTTTAGATTGGTATTTGTCTCAAGTCCATATTAAAGACTACTTTTTGAAGGCCTTTGTCTCATGTCGGACTCAAAGACATCTTTACTGGGTCTCATCTGGGTCTGGGACTGTGTGGACTCTCAAAATTCTATGGTTTTGTCTCAATCTTGATGTCTTGTCGTCTTGGTAAAGTCTTGGTCTTGGTTTGTGCGGTCTGGACAACAACAGTACCCCACTGTACTGAACCTGAGCTCATCTAGTTCATCTACCAGTAATGATGCTGAATCAGATAAAGCTGGGTTTTGTTTTAGATATGGAATCTCAAAAATCAATGCAGACTTGGGGGGGCGGGGCGCAGACCCTTCACAATACCAGGGCACTGACACATCTCAGGCCACATCAATCGCAGCCCAGAAGACGTCTTTGTTCTTGTGATATTTTACAAAAACACCCTTACTCTGATGTGATAACAGGGGCCTTTGAGAAGCAGCAGGTTGCCATCAGAAGCGAATGGAGAGCGAAACAATGCCGGCCCTTTGTGCCCGTCAGTGGGCTCAGTGTGAAGGAGCCACAGAGGTGAGGAAGGGCAACACAGACAGTATTTTCACACAAGCTGCTCGAGAGCACATTCCACCCGGCTTCTTCATCTTCAGAGGAGGGAGGATTGAGAAGAATGGCTTGTCAGATGCCACGCTGCCTCTTGCATTATAGCATGTACAAAAGCCATGGGGAGGGCCTCTTTACTGGACAGTTAACAAATGGAAAGTGTGACGAATAATCGACTGGTTAGAAGGGCTTCTGGAGAATACAAACACTCATCAGAGATCTATTACAAAACGCAAAGACAGAGCATTAGATCATCATGACAGCACAACAACTTGGGACAAAGAGATTTGGGATTTTAAAGTGTCATGTTGCTTTTTCTTATGGCATACACTACCAAGTGAAGCAAAACTCCATCCACCACAAAGATCTAATACTGTTAACTCTAAACACCTTAGAGCAGGTCTTGACTGCTTTTGAAGGAGCTATATATTCAAATTTACCACTAGATGTTACATGTGAGCTCCAGCATTTCAGACATAAACAAATGGGCACATCCATCTCGCTGGGGCCACACCTCAACACTCACGCTTCGCCTTAGCTTTAGTCTTAGCTTTAGCCATAGCAGATAACATTAGCTTTAGCCTTGGCAGCTCACCTTAGCTTGAGCATTGGCAGCTCGCCTTAGCTTTAGTCTTAGTTTTAGCCTTAGCAGCTCACATCAGCTTTGGTCTTAGAAGCTCACATTAGCTATGACCTTGGCAGCTCGCCTTAGCTTTAGTCTTAGCAGCTTGCCTTAGCTTTAGCTTTAGCAACCCACCTTTTCTTTAGCATTAGCAGCTCACCTTAGCTTTAGCATTAGCAGCTGGTAGGGCTCCCCATGCCAAACCAATGTTGACTTTCCTCTTCTGCCTCTTCATCAGAACTTTTGATTTGCGTTTGATAATGGAAAATGTTTACTTGGTTGATGTCCACCAAACATTGCACTACGCTCTCTGGTCTCGTAGTTTGTCGTCACACCTGATGCTCCCTAACATTTACGTTTATGTGTAGTTGGAAGAACAAGCGAGCTCAGATATCAACAAACACAGGTGGAGTTTGAGTGCAGTCAGTGCTCAGGAAACCACGACTCCCCTACATCTAAATCACCTAAAATAGATAATAATTTTTTGATGCTAAATTGAGGTTTAACATTTAGTTTAGAGCACCTCCCACTATGTATGTTTCTACAGAGACTCAACAGATGCCCCAAGAGAGCACTTGGTGCCAGGGGCAAGGAAAAACTCCCCTTAACAGAAGAAACCAGAGCGCAGAGTGGGCGGCCATCCACTTTGACCAGTTGGATTTAAAGAGAGAGAGTATAGAGAGACAGGAAGTAGACATAGGAAGTAGAGAAATGGTCAACAAGAGAAAGGACGAAGGGCCAGTGTTGCTCTGATCAGGTTCAAACTTATCAACTCTAAAGCAGAAAAAGCTGAGTGCCTGCGTGATTGTGCTCAAAGGCAGATATCTGTTATTTAGAGCTCAGAGAAGAGCCTGCTGTCATTTCTTGGATGAACACTCCTGTTTTCCAAAGGAGCGTTCCAAAAATTGGGACATGGTCTTTCAGCAGGACTCATCTGGTGGAAATGGAGTAAGGAAGGTGAGGCCCCAGGAGGGGGCCGCTCTGACGAAAGACGCCACCTGGAAGTCTTCAGCTAATGGCTCACGTTAGGAATGGTTTGACGATAAAGAGGCGGCAATGAGGTCAAGGAGCCAAAGACGAGAATAAAAATCACACCGGTCATGGTTACCAAGTCACGACCCCTCGGTTAGATACCACAAGACTTTTTTTTCGGTGTCACTGCTTCTGAAGGTCATGTGAACTGAGGGAGTCCACTTTTACTATTACTCTCCCTTTCTTCAATGAAGTCACACTCCACATAACTCTTTTACTCTAACTCTCCCCAGCTCCAGTGACTTTTTTTTTCACAAGGCTGTGAAACACAATGGAAAACGCACAATCACCCCAGCTGTCTTCCATTACTGACTCTGACTAAAATTATTTACACGCCTGCTTACTGGAACTACGGGGAAAGAGAGAAAGTGAGGCTGAGAGAGGGAGAGAGAGTGGGAAGGGGCCAGGAGTCAGTTTACTCCTGCAGATTTGCGTAAGCGGCCTCTTAACGGGAAGCTGACAAGATATGATGAAAGGCTGGACGGAGACGCGGAGCCCGACGGCTGCACTTCATTCAGGTGCTTCTATTAGTGAGTGGAAACGGGGGCCTCATTAAAGAGTTTATCACAGCAGCCAGACAGGTTCCATATTAGTCCAAAACAAATGCATCCACTGCTGTTCATTAAAGAGGGAAATACTGAGGCACAGAATATAAACAGACAGTTGCCTCCTCCTTGACAGTGCTGTTAAGATAAAGGCCTCATCGAGGGGGGGGGGGCAGACCTGTAATTAGACACACACGGGACTCCCGTTGCTATGTAAACATCCAAACCACAGAGCCTAGCAGCGCGCTGCCTCTGTGCTGCGCTGTTTCGGCTCCTCGTATGAATCACAGGGCAACATCTGGTTTCGCGAGCTGGAAGGGCCTGTGTTGGTTTGGCACACCGTACGTGTGTGGAGTGTGTCGATTTGGACCAGACAACCCACGCCTGCGCCTGCCTCCTCTCCTCCCCCTGGCCACCCCACCTCTCATATTACAGAGGTTGCACAATGCCTTTTGGCAGTCACCCCCCCACCCCCCCCACCTTCGCCGGCCCGCCCCTCCTCTTGTTGGCCCGAAGAAAATAACTCTGGATATAAAGATGAACCTTTTGCTTGACTGTGGGGGGAAAAAAACATTACAACCACTTTTGGCTGGACGGCAACTCTCAACTGCCAAGAGTACACAAAAACGCAGACAAAAGGAAAGTTGTTTACTTTCTTCTACAGCTGAACATTTTCTCCATATGGTCCCAGTGTAAGCACCATTAGGCTCCTTTTCACTATCAACATTGTATACATGAACTATGTGTATCACACACTGAAAATTAATGTCATCAGAAGCAGCGTTCGTGATCAGGACCCAAACGGTGTTAGAAATTAAGGAATTATTTGTTGGGTGGCCGAATAAACACCCAGTTTCTTTGTATAAAGGGAGTTTTTCCTTAACCCTGTTGCCAAGTGCTTTGGAGGATTTGTTTGGTCCGTGAAAATTAAAAACTAAAAAAACAGCTCTATGTCAAAGTGCCTACAGACCTTGTTTGTTATGAACTGGCGCTCGATAAATAAAACAGAATTAAGTTCAAACGTTTTGTGTTATTCAGCAGGTAAGATCTCCCTCCAGGTGAAACCGCCATAAAAATGTCTGAAAGCTGAGGCGCGGGCTGATTTTCACAAACCACCTTCGGTACTGGCGCTGCCTTGCTTGAGCACTTGGCGCTGCCCAACGAGGACGATGACGTTCGGTCTGCTCTCCGCTCAGGATTTTTCTCTCCTTGGCTAGTCCGGCCCCGTATCCAGTCAAAAACAACAGGAAACGTTACTCGCTGCTGGTTTCATCTAGAAAAAGCGTCACGCTGATTTGTGTGTACTCTGTGGCGGCCAAGTGTCTCAAACGTTTCTCTTCTTCCATTGCGTTGTCAGTTTGTTCAGTATTAAATCTGAGCTGGCTAGGTGAGAGTCCAGAGTCACCTGGGCTGCTCACAACCTCATTTCCATGCTGACGGCAGGTCTGATCTTTCTGCAGAGTTTGGATATATGATATTATTCTCCTCTTCGTTTGTGCTATTGGACATGCTTTATCATTCACACGCCAGCATCCACAGTGAGTAGCTGCAGACAGACTCGGGCTGACAGCCTCGTCACTCGTCGGGTCGGCCCATAAACGAAATCAGGAAAAAGCCATAAGGAGGAGGAGAAAGTGCTTGATGGTGTTTTCACAGCGAGCCACCAGTCCGGCGTTGCGCCTCCAGCATAACCAGCATCCGTTCCTGGCAAGTGCCTCAAAACGAACGCCTGGAGTGAGCTTTGCCTCACTGCAAAGACCAAACGTCCACAAAATAGCCGTCCTGGCGAGTTCTAAAGAACACCGCTAAATACTGTAAGGAAAAGCGCGAGATAAACGTCTGGACGCAGAACGCAGTAGCAGAGCCGAGGGTTTTTGTTTCTTTCTCTAAATGAACACTGAGGTGCTTTGAGCCGCTCTGACTTTTAAAGAGTTATGAGCGGCACAGACCCTGGATTGCATTACGCCGAGAGAAGACTCATCGCAGACTAATCTAAACATTACGTAAGAGCTCTCCTGACAAGTTTAAAGGGCAGATGTGAGTGTTTGCACAGATGTTGCGAGATGACAGCAATTGACAGAAGATAAAAAATGTAAAAGATAGGCGAGATTTTTTTACCACAATTAAAAAAATGGAGGCATGTCAGCTGTCAGGCGTTTTACTTGGCTGTCACTCTCTACCTGGTGAAAAAGAGGAGTGTGTGGGCAACTAGAAGAGCATCTGAAGACCCTGCTCGTAAATAACTTGCTGCCAGCGCTCTCCGGAGGAAAAGGGCATTTGTTGTCCTACTGTAAATATCTGTCCCCTGCGACACGGCACAACAATGCATCGTGCCGCGCGGGGAAGAATTTGGAGGAAAACTTTGTACGTGCCTTCATTGTGTGCGAGATCCTGGCATTGTGGAAGAAATGATGTTTGCTCTACCCACCGCGCGCACACCGAGCGCTCTGTTATTGTTTGTGCAAAAAGTTGGTTCTCTGGAGTGCGGTTCGAGCCCCGGGAGAATACAGAAGAACTTGAAATAATAACCTAGGGCGGCAATGGGGCTGCGAGCGCAAAAAAACACGAACTGCACTTTTTCTTTGGGAGGGGGGGCAGGCGGGCTGGGGGAGCGGGTTAGCTAGCGTGCCTCCTGCCGGATAATTACTCCGACACTACCGCAGAAAAAACAAAACTTGGAAAAAAACAAGGGATGTTACAAATTAAAGCTCCAGTCGTCGTTTTGAGAGAAGCCTCAGAAAATGAGACAAACTGGAGTTTCGGCGGCCAAATCTTTGAGGTTTCCAACAAAATGCGACAATGAGGCAGAAACCTGAAACAAAACGGCAACATCTAATCTTCCATATCTAAGGAAAACAACTTGATGATGAAGTTTTGCAGGAAGAAATGTGGTTTCATGCATCTGACGGGTCCAGAAAACCTCTTAAGCAATTATGTTACTCAGAGGATTAGCCCTCTCGCTCTTATTTCCTCTAAAGCAAGCGTGGTGTTTCTAAACTTGCTGCATTCATTGGAGCTCCCACTGACTAACGGCCGATTCCCGCAGAGCGAGCGATACGCCCGTGGGATTAGCCAGTAAACCGGGAGGTTAGCGGAGCTCGGGGAGGGGGCTGCGCCGGTGAATCAGGGGAAAGAACGACTCACGGAAAAAGTGTCAGAAAACCCTCCCTGCCAGAAACCAAACGCTTCACTGCGCACTCAACCCGACTGTCATCACAAACAAAGCGATATAATCCCGTCCGACTCGCTGTAATCACTCCAAATTAGTGAGCGGAGGAAACGCAGAAACAGCTGCTCGTAGCTTTGCGGTGCTCGCTCGCTCTCACTCTCCGACTTTGACTAACACACATGACACACACACACACGTGGGCGAACTTGAATTCAGGTATCAAGCCACAAAACTTCACAAAAAAAGTCACTTCAGTTGTAAATGTAAGATAACAGCTGAGATTGATTATTTCAAACTGATGCCAGCTGCCCACGAGAACATGATCCATCCAGTGGTGCTGAGCTGCTCTCTCTCACTCAGCTGGGATCAAATACTTTTACTTCACCAGCAAATAACTCAAACTGTCACTGAAACTGTACAATGTAAAATACTCATGGACATTCCAGCTTGGTCCTCTCTTTGGTTTTAATTCCAGTGAAATTGTCTCTCATATAGAGTGTATCTTATATAATGTATTGATGAAGTCTGTTGCTCAGCCCATTGCATCCTCATATATTAACCAGATCCGAGGTTTCTTTTGTAAAAGGGAGTTTTTCCGCACCTCAATTGTTCATTAATGGAGTTCTGTTGGGTGTAAATAGTAACCACGTCTACATGCAGTCAATAAGCCTTTTCTAGGCGGAATATTAGCAATAACCCAGTTGCACGTGGCCATGTAAACACCAATAACCCCTGGGTTACTCCTTTCCTAAGCCAAATATTTGATCATATATCCGCCTATCGGTATTTCCCCATCAAAAGGAACATGAATTTGTGTTCTGCGCATGTGCTATTGGCAAGGAATCTTGGTCTTTGGAGTCCAGGAAC
>CAESWR010001114.1:449976-465959 GCA_903171835.1 Mullus surmuletus | reverse complement strand
TTTAGTAAAAGGGAGTTTTTCCGCACCTCAATTGTTCATTAATGGAGTTCTGTTGGGTGTAAATAGTAACCACGTCTACATGCAGTCGATAAGCCTTTTCTAGGCGGAATATTAGCAATAACCCAGTTGCACATGGCCATGTAAACACCAATAACCCCTGGGTTACTCCTTTCCTAAGCCAAATATTTGATCATATATCCGCCTATCGGTATTTCCCCATCAAAAGGAACATGAATTTGTGTTCTGCGCATGTGCTATTGGCAAGGAATCTTGGTCTTTGGAGTCCAGGAACTATTTGTAAACATGGCCAAAGCAAGAGCGACACCACGCCACACTTTGAGTGAGGAGGAAACCAATCACTTCATCAGTGTGATGAAAGACACAAACATCCTGGCATTTGGAGATGGTAAAAAGTAGCGGGATAGACAGATCCACAAAAAGGTGAGCGGTAAGTTATGCCAAGCAGGGTTTGTACCAGATGTTCTCTGTGCGTCGCTGCTTTGATCGGGATATCCCAATTGATTACAATGACCATGTATAAGGGAATAACTGTTTGCACACGCATGGAAACAGCTTATTCTCAATGTTTCAGTAACCTGAATATGGACCTTACCCCAATACTGACTGCATGTAAACGTAATGAGTGGTGTCACTTATACCTGCTGTGTGGGAACATGTCCAGAGATAACTATTATATATAATTGGATTGAGCTGAATTCAATCGACCGAAAAGGTCTCCGGAGTCTGGCTGAGCAGCCAATACTGTAATGTGATCAGCAGCATATTTGATGAATAGGCGCAATCGGGCCGCAAAGACCAGGTCAAAATAAAAACAGTTAAAGTGAGACTTGGCTCCGTGCCCCATCTGCCTGAGAAGTGAACACCTTGCTCATAAGTTTGGTTTCCAGGCTCCTTATTTAACTGTGACATTAACATATCAGATTGACTTTCTTAGACTGAAGTTGGCGGTGTCAACAGATGACATTCAGGAACCAGATTGGTCTCCAGCGAGACAAGGAACTCTCCATGTCAGCACATCTCCATGCTGACATGGAGAGTTCTGCTTCAAGTATTCGGAGACAAAGATATCTGCAATCCCGTAGGGAAGCGCAAAGGTGAGGGCGGTAGGGCGTGCTACCTCTCAGTACTCTGGGAAATTGTTCCTCTTATTCTCAAGTATTTATTGGAGTATAAAAGATCCAAGCGTGCACATTCCTCAGCGTGAGCAGCACAGTAATCCCATTGAGTTTGCGGCGTGGGTTGGGGCAGTCGGTGACATCATCCAAAGCCACACATTAATTGATGGGACACACAGAGGGAAGCGCCAAACTTGTTTCTTTGACACCGTCGACGCACTGTAAATTAGCAGCCCTTTGGCGGCACCGCGCCTTCCCTCCCATCAGCCTGACAGATACACGCAGGCTCGTCGGATGTTTGCGCTCTGAGACTGAACTTGTCAGCACTTTCTTAACAGTGCTTTGCTCACGCACTCTGACAAGCACCGTCTAGAAAGGCATGCTGGGAGAAACGGCGGAAAATCCCGGCGAGTGGGGCAGGGCTGACAGCAGCAGATTGTAACTCTCTCATTGTCTGCATCACCTATGCCTCACTCTGGCCCGGCTCCCACTCGCCGCCACAAAGGCGCCCTGAGTGATCCCATCAAAAGTGGGCAGGGACAATCGCCTGCGGTCCCACCTGGTGTCAACAAGCGCCTCCAACTTGTGATTGGATCTCACGCTCGCACTCCATATGCAAACAAAAATGGAATTTCCGCGTGTAGATACCACATACAAGGCTATTTTTTTAACTGTGGGAGGCAGCAGCTCTCTAAGGTCTTTCTATCTGCGGGATTTTTAAAGCAAAAGAAGAACTCAGTGGGCACATCAAAACAAGGGAATCGCCAAGATGTTAGATATATTGGTTGCACATCTCTTCGGGCTCCTTCTATTATGGGTCTTGTTGGTTGCTATGGTTACGGCTTGCTGACACCATTGGGTTATTTTGACTTTGCTTTATTTTTTGTGCTGTATTTTTACTTTGCCATTGTTCTTTTTTTATACACTGCTGCTGTTTTTTGACCGTTTTTTTATGACGGCATAATTCTTTGTAGTTTGCTTAGTTATTTTAGCACAGTTTTTTACTCTGCGGTTTTTCTTTTTAGGCTTTTTTTTTTTGCCACGTAGTAGGATGCTGTCTTCTATTCACGTGAATGACCTCCGCTTAAACATAACACGTCCGTTAAGGGGTGTTCCTTCAATGTGGCCCCGGATGGATTGCTGTTCCAACTGCTGAACAAACATGGCCATGTGGGGCTCAGACCACCTGCCAATGTGTGAGTGAGTGAGAGGCCGTGTGAGTAACTCACCTGCGGATGCAAGGCAACATATTGCAAGAAGCAAGAGGGGGGCGGTGCATCTTCTCGCCATTGTGTTATTATCCTGCGGCTTCCAAAACACGGAAGGTGGGTGAGCGGGCCTTCTTCCCTCCCTGTGACGCCGTTGAACAGGAAGTCGGCTCCAAACCCAGGCTGCAAAGTGAACAAAAGCAGAGAAAGTCAACCAGAAGAAGCGGGTTATGACTCCATGTGGACAAACAGCAGGGAACTCTGGGTAACAGGCGCTGTTGGGAGGCAAGAGAAGCAGTCTGGAGAGCGTGGGGATTAATCTGGGAAGGTTAATTGGGGGTCGCGCGTGCTTCGAATGACCACGCTGCTTTCACCTTTCCTGAGCCCGAGCAGAGGAAACGCTCCGAGGACTTGTGACGGCTCGCTGGCTTCTTGGGTGTGAAACGTGTCGGAACTTGCCACAATTTATTAACGCAGTTTAATTGAGAGTGTCAGGAAGCTCGGGATGCTCCAGCAGGGCCTTGAACAAACAGCTTTGTGGCAGGACGGCTCTGCCTGCAGCTACAGCTCCAAACACTGACCTCACACACAGAGGCTGGCCGCCTTCACACACTCTCCCTTTACTGGCTTCATGCATTATCACATTTGCACAATCCAAAAGGAAAACAGTCTGCTTCTGGATTCGTCTCAGACAGCTCTAATAGACCTTCATCTAAACGTGTCGGCCCGAGCGAGGAGGAGCTGCATCAACTGGAGAGAAGCTTCGAGAAATTAATGAATAGGAGCTTCATTCTGGTTCCAAATGTCCAAAATGTAACTTTTTTTTTTTTAATTTTATTTTTGGATTCTGGTTGTGACCTGCTCCTTTTTTTTCAACCACTTCACTCAAACAACTTTTTCTTTGCAAAATAACTTATGGCCTCCGATGGGAAAATGTTACCAAAACAATTTCACAATGAAAAATTCCACGTGCGAATGACGAGATTAACTGCTGCAATAGTTTCAGATATATTTTTTAAAAAGCTTGATTTTGCATTTCAAGATTACAAAAGAAATTCTAGCAGCAATCTTGATGAAGACACGGATCCTCACATAACTCTCTTCCCCACCGCCCTTCAGAGGGGTTCACAAAGGAGGAGATAATCTCTGTGGCATCGAGGCCTCAGGATCACAGCGGAAAGATGGAGGATACTCTACACTTCAAAGGAGCGCAACGGATTAGTGCGGAGGTTCAATACTGACAAAACCAAGGATCCATACATAAAAACAACTTCATACACGTCTCCATACATCCATATAAATAGAACGCAATCAGTGCAAATAATTTATTAATCAAATGTTGCGTGAATAGACTTCTGGTATAAAAAAGAAAAATGACTATAACGGTCCAAACACACGTTACTTTCCGCAACATTAGCCACGTTTTGTTCTCGAAGAGGAAGGTGGTCGCGAGTGCAGTGGGCCAAGCCACAGGTAGGAAACATTCAAAGGGAGTTCAGGTGAATACAGACGAAAATCACAATGAAAAATCCCTTTATGTCACATTTAATACCTAAATGAAAGCCTTGTACCAGGGGTCACCAACCTTTTGACACTGAGAGCTACTTCATGGGTCCTGAGTTTTACTAGGGGCTACCCGTTTGACAGACTCTTCTGAAATAACACATTTGCTTTGACCTTTGACCTCATGTATAATAAACATACTTTTAATGTTTTTTTAAGATAATGTCATTTTCAAATCTATATAAATGCAAGTGTGACAAAAAAGAATAGCAACAGAATAAAATCAAATGTTTGGACAGACCTGCAGGAACCTCACTTTATGTACACTGAATCATAATGTTTTAAAGTTTTCTTCCACTACTTAAAGCCACACTGTTACTCATTTTGACAAACGCAGTTGAACATTTTAGAGGTTATCTTTACTGAAGTAATTCACCATATAGGTGTTCAACTAAATTACTCTTGAGAAGCATATTAAGAGATCTTCAGCGAGTGACGACCACAGGGTGCCGCAACTCTCACAGCCTCTCGGAGCTGCAACCTAAGACGAGCTGCCGGCACCACAGTGAAGACACAGATGTGCACTTATCTGTGGTGCGGTGAGCCGTGGAGGCTCGAGCAGAGGCGATGCACAAAGAGCTAAAAGGTGCATCACTGTGCAGTACAAACAGCTGCACCGGACAAAAGGGGCTTTCAGTGCACGGCAGCTGCCGGGTCTGGGAAGTCATTTTGGAGGATCACGACAAATATTACACTTTGGGCTGGTGGAGCGAAGCCGCTCCCCTCTGTTTGATTTATGCCCCTCCTTGACCTTCACGCCCTCCCTGACCAAGCCGAGGTGAAGTGGGCAGCAGAGGCTTCTGTGAGCGGGAGACCAATCGGAGCAGAGCTGCTCCAGGTCCAAGTCCTGGTTTGTTTGCAAAGAAGTGAAAGGTGAAGGACAGCCGAGCTGATCTGGGGGGATGTTTTGGGTGCCTTGGGTTTAAATCCCCCCAAAAAGACCCCCTTCCACGGTGCTGGCTTCTGTTGCAGCAACACTCAAATCACCTCATGTGACTTCTCCTCAACCCTGACCGTCTGAGCCCGGCAGCTCCTTCACCCGGAGAAAATCTGGAAAAGGCATCAGCGGGTGTAGGGACCCCAGACTGAACATGGTGCGCGAGAAGTGAAACCAAGCAGCATATTTGTGGTTGCTTCAGTGTTTCGAGCTCCTGGCTTATATCTGTGTCATCACCTACACATGCACACGCACACACTGCGTTTAAGAGTTGTTACATCGCCGGGGCTCTTGATTGCAAAGCCAGACGCAAAGCAGCACAAACACACCTCATCTTCTGTCAAGAAGACACGACCGGCTTCGTTCAGCCTTTAGGATGTTCCAGCTGGGTGATTTATGAAAGGACTTTTTTCTCTTCTAAAGGCCTCCTGCAACTGACTTCACACCCTGTACCTGCAAGTGAGTCATCATCAGTGCAGACGGTTGCTTCTTCCAAACACCACAGTCGAGGCAAATAGTAAATAAGGCTTTGCAGTCATTTATATAAGACTTGTCTCGTCTCCGGGTCCAATACAAGGGCATTCCGTTTGCAGGACCTCCACCCAAGGTCCGAGTAATAAACTGCATTTCAGACTCAGAATGCTTACTTGGCCCACGCTGCAGACCGCCACCACATTTTTTGGAGAGAGGGGGGAAGTAAAAACCACTGGGGTTGTGTTTTGTGGAATTCTGCAAACAAACCAGCGGTGTCTCATTGCAAGAGGAACCAAACAACTTTGTGAATTAAAGAGTTCCAAGATTGCACCATGTGGGGATGTCAGAGGCAGAAAGTATGCAAAACCCTGAGATGTGGGAGTCGAGATTCTGCTGCAGAAAGTTCACACAGTTGTTCTTCTGAAGGAAGAAACCGCGACAACCTCATCCTGTCACACAAACACACACACACACACACTCACACTCACCTCCACTACACACCTGGACCTTATTACTGGAAACCCGCTTTGCCGTGAACAAACAAGCGAAAGTCTGCAGGTTAGTTGTGTTTTCCCGCATTAAAAAGGGAAACAGTCGCAGTGTGTGGAGAGCGCAGGAGCCGCCGCGCTGTCACTCAGGATTCAGCCCGGAGCAGCGGCGCGTGAGCCGGGAGAGGAGCGGAGGGAAGCCCGCTGTCCGCCGCGGAGCTCCGCAGAACTCCCGTCCAGCTGACTCTAACTTACAGGAGTTTTTTTAATAACACACACACTAACACGCTGAAGCTGACGTTAACTTCGAGGAGTGTTGTACTGACACCCACACACACACACACACTGAGCGGATGAAGTTGAGCGGTGTGTGATCGCGGTGTGTGACCGCCTGTGCAGCTGCGGATCCCCGGGCAGATGTTCGCCTCTCGTCGGAAACTCACACTTTCACACACAGACTGAGCAGGGAAACTTTCAACAACACCGGTTCCCGCAGAAACGAGCAGAGCAAAGTGTACCTCGGCGGCGGCAGAAGGCAGCGGCCGTCTCCAGAAGAAGCTCCGCTCGGAGGGGGGGGACTCTCTCCGGGCTGCAGGCGGACGTGAGGGGCTCCTCTCCCGGCTGGACGCCTCACTGCGCTCCGCTGTTTGCGAGGGGAAACATGGACGGGGGCTTTTGACGCGCCGCTCCGCCAAACTGTGGGAAACAGTCCTCCCCTCTTCGCGCAAACTTTCCTTTTTTTTCTTTCTTTCTTTTTCTTTTTTTCTTCCTTTTCCACAGTTCGCTATCTATCTCCCTTTAAAGTGAGGCTTGATCCGGGGGGCGGGGCGAGGAGGGCGGGGGCTGAGCCGAGCCGCGAGCCGCTGCAGGGCTTCCAAAGCGGGGCGCGGGGTCTCCTCGGGAGTCCCTGCTGGAGGGCCGGAGAGGGGGGCCCAGTCCTTCACTTCTTTTGAACTATACTTCACTTTTCACACATGTATCACTGCAGATTTAAGATGGCAGACACGTGGATCGAACCCTCAGACAGATGTGCAGCCCCACGCACCAAGCCCTGTTGCTGTGGGTCACTCTCAGCACATGAGAAGCCCGTGACGTGATGTGTATCTGCATGGAGGCTCCCGATGCCAGATTATGGGAGAGTCTGTCTCAAAGCAATGACCCCTGGTACCGCCATGGCACCGACCTCTGATGGTACCGCCAGATAAGACCCCAGGAGGGCACATCTGCGCACGGAGGGCACATCTGCACACGGTGGAGAGGCACATCGTGTTACAAAACAAACTATGCATACGGTTTAGTTGTAGGTGCAATTCAAACATGCATTTATCTAACTGTATATATGCATCTTGTGTTCATCACAGCCTGTCTGTGAGTTTTCTCTATGGCCTGTGCTGCTAATGAAAACACCACATTCCCCCACTGTGGTACTAATACAGTATTATTTCATTAATCTCATCCAAGAGGTTATTTTACACTTAAAAAGATACAAGTACACACAAATTCTCTGGATTAAAAACCGCAAAATTGAAAAAGTGTTGTTGAAAAAGTCTGTTGTTGGGTCTGTCCGTGAGATGTATCCCCAGAATCTTGCATTTGAGGATTTGATACAGGTAAGTGTGTGTGCGTGTGTGCGTGTGCGTGCGTGTGCGTGCGTGTGATATCTACCAAAGGGGTGAACTGCTCACCTCTGCCTATATTTTGTTTGGCTTTGAAGTAAGTGTGCAGTTCTACTCACAAGGACTTTATTTATGTGCATATTACTAGAGTGTTTCCTTCAGGTGCTGAATGAGTCAGTGGTGGCTAATCAGAGGTTCACCGGTTAGACCGCGGCCTAGAGAATTTATGTCAAAGCAAGAGCAAGACCCTGACCCATAATTGCTATTAATGAGCAGGTTGGCGACGCTTCCTCAGAGATTGTTTCTCACAGTTTCTGCTGAGTGCAGTCATTTAATATCACACAACTGTTGTGTGGGAAGTGTGCCGGCGGCTGCAGGGATCGAGCGTCTCACGCCGAGGATGTGGGACACTTCAACTTTCTCTGCTAGACTTGACAGCCAACTCAGTGCATTCATCTCGTATTTACACCTGAGGCTGCGGCCCATCCCGGCGCACAATGGGTGACTCACCAGTCTGTCACTGGGCACATAAAACAGACCAGAAATTCACGCTTCGTTTAACCCACAGGCAATAAACATGTCTTTGGAACGTGGAAGGAAATCCAGAGCCACCATCTGGCAGATTTAATCCAGGAGCTGTGGCTCGATGGTGACCACAGACAAAAATTGACAATGTCAGAACAAACATCCCTGGCAGGCGCGTGGCTCTCTTGTGCTCCTGAAAGCCCATTCTGATACATCTGTCTCCAGCGTTCCTCTTATTTTATCCTTACTATTCTTTTTAAATATTTTAAGTCTGATCATCTTCTTTAGGGAGCGTCACGGTTCTCCTTTGTTTGGGTAACATTTTAATGAGAGGACAGACCTAGAAACTTGGACTCTGAACTCAGCTTTATTGATCAGAGAAAAACATTCACTCATCCATCAGTTTATCTGTATTTGATGTCTACAAGGCAAAACCCACTAACCAATATACCCAACTCTTCAAGTTCAATAGTAAATTTACTTTGCATAATAGATAAATAGGCCCATAATGTGTTATTCCATAATATTCACCAGTTGCCAAGCAATGACTGACAGCTGTTGGCTTTGGTGACTGGTGCCATCAAAGCCCATACTGGTCTGAGCGCTGGTTATTAAAGCTCTGTGGCACATTGATGCCAGACGTTCTTTGATGACCGGTGCGATTAAAGTCATGGTGCATCATCAAGCGACTCGAACTCAACCTGGCTGACCGATGACCCTCAGGACACAGGTGAGTGAAAGACTTCACACAGCAGGTACATTTGGGTGTGCGACAGTGCATTCACAATAAACTTGTAATAGTAAAATACTCCCAAAAGTCGCTAAAACTCCTCTTCTTAAAGCAACTTTTCTGGGAAACCTCTGCCACTGCTGTCGAGAAGGACAATTGCAAGATGCTGCTGCACGGTAACTGCTGATTTCTGGGTGGAAAAACTGTCACAATAATCTTTGCAATAAGGCAAACAGATGTTTCAGATGATAATGGATTTCCAGTCTTACCGTAACATGCGGGATATGAAAATGCTAGGAGATGATTGGAGGAATATTTGGGTTCTACCGACACTTGAGTTGCCACTAATGCTCAAAAATCTGCAAGTCGAGTTGGTGGAAGACACAAATGGTGTTGTGGAATTTTGGACCACTTGATCATTTATGGTAAAATAGTTGCATATTGTTGCTTTAAAGCTAACTGTATATATTGTTTACATGCAGCTGTTTCTTACCATAGTTAAACCATTGCACCTCCTGCTGTGTCAAACAAGGGATTAAACTCCTCTGTGCATCCGAAACAGTGAACAAACCATAACCACAGTTCAGGAATTAAAGCACATTCCACGGCTTCAATTACATGCATAAAAAGAAACCCCAGCAAAAACTAAAAACATTAACTGCAGATTTAATGAATTTGAGGATAGCACACTGTGGTTGTTGTTTTCATATTTGTGTACACAATAAGTCTGGCTGCTCTCAAACAGGATCTCTTGTCACGCACTTTTATTCCGCCACCCTGCGACCCTAATCACAAGTGCTAAACTGCTCAGAGTGCTTCCTCTGTGTGAAACCTCTCCTGAGCAAACGCTGCATTGCTTTGCAGGAATATCTGATGCTTCCACAGAAGGGGAGATGCTGCGTGACTGAGAACAACGTAAATGTCGGCTTAGTGATTTAGCACTAATGAGATGGCACCTGTGACAAGAGGGGAGGAAACTTTTGTCGTGGAGGGGGGTAAAAAACATAGGAGAATAAAGCAGCGTACGCACACACACACACACACGGATGCTGCTCCTTTTGAGTGTTGACAAGGAAGCGCTCAAAGGGATCAGATTATTTTACATCTCATACATATGCATGTGTGGGCTTAGAGTGCGACACTTTGTTTGTTTACACTGTGTCGGTGTTGTGACTGGCGCCGAGATGAAGGAGGACAGAAAGCGTAACAGTGCATCAAAGACGCGCCGCAATCTGAAGCATCTTCACGTTCCATTAATGTAACTCCAGTCTTTGAGTGTGTGTTGACCCAGTTGATTGCACCGGCTGTCAAATCCAACATTGCTCCGTCGAGATATCAGAACCTCCATAAAGACGCCACTAGCAACAAACACTCCTCTCTTCTGGGTCGACTGATGACACGGGGAGACGCAAGTAAAGCAATATGAGGTGCTTTTTTGGAAGAGAAAAGTTTAAATGAGTGCGAATGGATATTTTGATTTGGTTTATGGGATGTTATTTTTCAAGCGTTACTCTTCAGGCAGCACTGCACCAACATTACACATGAAATCTATGCTCATTTTAAAATGAGATCGCCTCAGCCTGTTAAAACAGTCACCACGCAAAGTTGATAAAAAAAAATGATGAGGTCAGTTTTGGAGTTGAGGTTGTAAGCGTAGGGACTCCGCTCTCTCAGATCAGATCGTCCTGGGTTTTTGTGTGATTTCTTGGATTTCTCACTATCCTCCCACTACACTTCACGGTCCTGCAGTAGCAATTTTTATGGGTCATCCTCATTGCTCGTAATAGCAATACATCATTGAACGGAAAAACAATCATTTGGAGTGGAAAAATGTCCTAAAACGGGAAGGGATTGTTGTAGTTTTTGGAAAAACTGCAATCACAACTAAGGAACACGTGTAGCAACAGACAATTAGATGTTTTGCATGTAGCAGTGGAACATTAAAACTTTAGTGAGGATAAGAGAGAAGAAAATCAAACCTGTTTAATCAGAGAAGAATCACACAAAGAAACGAGGACCCCGACGGTCACTGTCGGACCTAAGCACCCTTGCGGCCGCTGACCCCTGCGACCTCCTCTTGTCTTGCGACTGCTGCTCCATCGCGGCCGGCTCCTCCAGCTCTCACTCCCTTGCGAGCCCCGGCCCTCCAGTCTTGCGACCACCCCCTCCACATGGGTCATTGTTGTTTCCCATCACTTTAAAAAGTACAAAAGTTGAAGTGTCACCGTGGCCACGCCTGTCGATGTAGCCTTTTAAGCCTTTTAGTACCTTTTCATCTTCTCCATTTCAGCCACTTTGTCCAAGAGGCTCGTTCCTCATGGCCTTATGATCAAAGGATTCGGGGAGCTCCATAGTTGCTTTATTTCCAATTGAGGCTTCGCCACGGCCACACCGTTTTAACTTTTCATCTTCGCTGCTGTGTCTGTGTCCGGACCAAGTTTGAGCATGCTAGCATCAATTTGCTTTCAGGGGTTTGAAGTGATGCTCGTTTTCTTGCCCGTAAAATATTGAATTTTTCGCCAGGCCCAACAGTCTTGAAAAGTTTCGTGACTTTTCGAGCATGTTCAGGGGATCTAAATTGCAGTTATGTGCAAGGAATAAATACTTAATTCCCCTAGAGTTTCAAGAGGGCTTCGCTGCACTGCATGCAGTTGGCTTGGGCTCTAATAATCATAATAGATTCCGTTGGGATTGCAAAGGGCCTCACTGGACTGCATGCAGTTGGCTCGGGCTCTAATTACAGTAAATGTTTTGATTTGTCTTTAGTGATCTCAGTTAATGAGTATAATGAAATCTCCAAACCTTTATTTTGTTTTACCAGTTTTCCAACAGCTTTATTGACAATTTGGTTTGGGAAGGAATTATTTCGGAGCTTCCGCGAACTTGCAGGGTGTTATGAGACAGCAAGAGTGAAAAAGGGTTCTTACCTGGTCACACAAAGGCCACAAACTCTGCTTTGATTCTGCTCCAGTTGGGTTGTGGTGCTGCAACGTCACATGGCCACAGACCACTTCAGTTTGTTTTCAAAATGCCTATCAGCAGCAGGAAAGATGAACTGATTTCATTGTAGTACTTTTTTCTGTTTCTGTGTAATTTGGTCGTCTTCTTTTGCTTTCCTTAAACTAGAGCAGAGACACATCTGGATCATATTGAAATCTGGTCTTTCCTTTTAATTCATTATAAAAACCAAAGCAAATGCCTTTGGACCACTTCAGACATCTTCAGTCCCCATATTTTACAGACAACATATGGACCACATTTAGTCCAGTTTATCCTGATCCATCCTATTTATTAATTGCCAGCCCCCCCCCTCTTCATCAAACCTCTTATGTTCAACATGTCTACTCAGTTTGTTCTGTTTGGGTCAGCCAACACAATGTGCAAAAGGGGTGCTTGTATTCAACATTGTACATCTAATTACTAACCTTTTAAATTACAGACATGATTTTGTTAATGACCTTTTTGGAACTGCAGCATTTTGTCCTCTGTTATAAGTGCAGAACCTGTTGTAAAAATGTTAAAGGATCAATCAATTTCACCCACATAGTTAAGAATAGTAAGTGAAGCCTCTATAACATTCCTACATTCAATGAGTGATTGTTTGGTAAACACAAATACATGGATTCTGTTGCCCTCTTATGGACAGTCGACCAAGAGATTCAGTACAGACAAAGAGCTGCTCTGTGTTCGTTATTGGATGATTTAAACAGTGTAAAATGCACAGCAGGCAGAGCAAAAGCAGAGATTCATGCATCCCCTGCACATAGAAAGCACTCGATTAAAGGTTTGAGACCAGCACTCAAACAGAAACGGTGCACATTGTGCAGACATTGTGCCCTATTTAGTTTGTGACAGAGAAAGCAGCATTCATGTCACGTTCAAAGTAGAGCAAGCTCAAAGTTTCCTGTTAGTTGCTATTTTAGAATTCCAAGTCAGCTATAAAACGTCATTATATTCTTTGTATACTTAATTGTGTGAAAGCATTGGCCGTGTCAGGGGTTGAAATACTATATTCATCTAATTGAGAATATAAATCATTCACAACAGCACCAATACTAAAATACATAGTTATGATGTATGTCAGTGTAGTGTGCTTTATGTTGACTTATTCACAAACAAATCATTTCTGAACACTTAAAGGCCTTGAAGAGGGGGACTCTTTGCCTTTGACTTCTTCTGAATATATTTCCTGTCATTGTCACAGGAATAGACACTGACTTGCTCAGTATTTATGGGCAGATTCAAAACTCATTTACTACATCTGACAATCTGACTTAGTCACCACCCATTCCATTTCCTCTCCAAACTTCCCTGCACTTTGTCGCTCAGTTGCAGTGCTTGCTGCACTGACGGGTGGCGTGCACTAACATTTGTGCTTCACTGCCCTGTGAATATCTTCTGCTTAGAAGTTTATGAATAAAATTGATTGGTAAGATTGTAGTACAGATACTGTAGTGAGCAGAAAATTGTACCATACATCCAGTTAGTTGTTGTTAACACCGTGTAACTCTTGCAGCATAAATATACCCCCCTACATTTAGAAAAAAACTCACATAGAATACAAATATTGTAATATTTAGGTATTTAAAACACTGGTCTCGTGTTTTTAACCTGAGGACTTAAACCTAAACCTTAAAAGTATCAAACCTTAGGGCTCCATCTTGTGGAGAAAATATGTACTTGTAGAAAGCTGCCATTTTTACAGATTTTAAAATGTAATGTCAAAAGGTCATTTAAAATAATGTATTCTTTAAGGTGATTTTAAACAATGATTAATACTACAGAGTAACAACCAGACGTTTCAAAGACCAGTATGTAAATTGAAAAATACCACTTACTTTGTTTCATTATAATGCATTTACATGAACTGCAGACAAATCCCTTTTGTGATGAAAATTGAATTTGTATTGAAATTGTGCTGGAGGTTTGAACGATTATAGAATTTTTCCCGCAATCTGCCAATGATAACAGGATAACATAATTATTATGTATGACGTTTAACCATCTTCGATTTATAAGTAACAGGAAATAAATGCATGCGGTTCACGTAACCCTTGAAATGTCTCATTTCACCATCTACCGGCATTTATAATATTATAGATTATGGATATTATGGAAGTCTTGTTGATTACTTATTACTTTTTAGTCGATGCTACTCTGACATAAATTGGAATGAGTTTTCCAGCACGATATTACAGTAACTATCGGACATTCATGCTTCTAAACACTCTTTCCTTTTCACTTGCACCATGTACTTTTTCTAATAACCGGTGTACTGGTAAGACATTCGCGTCACAAATGAAAGACGCCACATTTGTGTCACATGGTGCGTTGACGGTCACACGTACATTGCAGCTGTGTCCGGACAACTCCAGTGTCCGATTTTTCTCGGGCACCTGAACGCACCACCCCGCCCCGCCCCGCCCCGCCCCGCCTCGGCCGCTGCTTCCACAGCTCCACACACACGCCGCTCCTCCGCTGCCGGCGGTCCGGAGCGCCTCTGCTGTGAGCGGCCTCGACACCCGCACAAGTCACACTGTTTACGGCTGTCTCTCTGTGTCCGACAGTTGCCACTTTTGGGACAAAATATGTATGTAAAGCTAGTGGGGGGGAGGGGGGGGGGAGGAAGGAAGCCGACACGGTGGCTGCTCGCCGCTGCGGACAGGCAGAGTACCGCATGTGCCGGCAGGACCAATCAGTGGCGGCGGCACGGTGGGCACGAGCGCGGGGCTATAAATGTGCGGCGGTTGCCGTAGAGACGGCGGCCACTGAGGGGATGAGCGCCAGACTCCGGGGCGGCGCGGCGCGGAAGGTAACGTTAGCACGGCGCGGCGCGGCGCGGCGCGGCTTCGGGGGTTGTTTGGTGGGTTGTGTGGGTCAGAGCCCGGGCGTGTGTTGACGCCGCAGCGGCAGGTGAGTGTTTCTGTCCGCGCTAACAGGGCTGGAAACGAGAGCGTCGTGTTTGCAGCTAGCGTTAGCTGCCGCAGTTGACGCCGCAGCTCCCGCAGAGTCGCTCCCGCGGGGAACCCACGGGGCGACACGTGTCGGACCCACTGACGTCCGGAGAGAAACGCCTCGCCGTGGAGTGAGTCGTGGCTGAAGCAGGTCTCTGCACGCCGCCGTGAGGCCACGCTCACTTAGCAGCGTTAGCATCGAGGAGCCGTGCGCTGTTTACGGGGCTCCTCTCCGCGCTCTTCTCAGGGCTGCCATTGGCTGCTGCTCTCACACCTGAAATGCCCTCGTAGCAGCGCTGTAAGGAGTCACATTGAGGGTGAAGGGAGAGGGCGGGGGGCGTGGCTGTGGCTGTGACGTCACGTGTTGGCTCAGACACTGTCAACACAGCAGCGTGGAGTCACGTCTGCTCGTCGAGGGTCTCAACACGTGATAAAAAGGCCAACAACACATCACTTTATGCATTTAAATCCATAAAGTGATGTATAAGATATCACACTAATACAGTTATAGTTGTGTGTGTGTGTGTGTGTGTGTGTGTGTGTGTGTGTGTGTGGGCAAATCAAACAATCCTATCAGGAATAGAAGTATTACTAATATTTGTGCATAGCAGGAAATAAACCAGCACAAGATGCTCCATGAAAACAACAATTGTAGAATGTGTCGCATCATCTCGCAGTGTTGGTATTATTCTTCAGTGTCCCGTTACACTCATTAACCATGAATACAGTGCACATATTTTGGATATTCCATGTTTTTATTGTAATGTTCCACAGCAGCGTTTCTGGAAAATGATACCTTCTCATGTCCGGCGTCCCTACACGTGTCACAACACCCTTTTCTCCTTTTTGATGTTTGCCTTTCTTTTCGTTCTTTTTTTTTTTTAAATCCCCTTTCCAGGTGACCAAATGTTTTGTCAAAATGATCCAAAGTCAGTTTGAACTCACCTACAGCTGTTTTAATAGCAGTTGTCAATATTCACTTTATCTTTTGTTGTGATTTTGCTGTTTGTATCGTCAAAGGTATGTTCAGGAATGGATTATCAATCCCTCCAAACAGATCCACAGTAAAATAAACCTCTATCTTGACCTCTTTGTGCATAGTGTTTTTATTATAATATAATATTATATTAACTTGAGATGATCTGCATTTCACCGTCACCATTTACTCTGTTTACGTATTAAAACCAAGAGGCTTTATTTTCTTAAAATGTTCACCATTCGGGAGATCAAAGATACATAGATTATGCAGTAGGTGGCAGCATTTCTCTTTTTGTAGCAGGACAGTTGCCTCTGTTGACTTGCATCAATGTGTTACCCACTGATCTGGCTCTTTCAAATGAGATTGTTCCAAG
>CAESWR010001114.1:414343-436653 GCA_903171835.1 Mullus surmuletus | reverse complement strand
ATGGCATCCCTCTGTTTGTTTACATTCAAGCTTTCTTCTTCTCTGTTATGTTTTTTGGCCCGGCCCGGGAGCCCTACCTACGGCTAAGGCTAAAGCGTATAGAGCCCTACCAATGGCTAAGGCTAAATCTAAAACTAACAGAGAGCCCTACCAATGGCTAAAGCTAAAGCTAATGGAGAGCCCTACCAGCTGCTAAAGCTAAAGCCAACAGAGAGCCCTACAAACGGCTAAAGCTAAAGCTAATGGAGAGCCCTACCAGCTGCTAAGGCTAAAGCTAACTTGAAACTTAAAGCGAAGAGAGAGGTAGAGGTCCGGCCCTTTCTTTTGGTCTGAAATGCTGGTGCTCACAGCAACATCTAATAGTAAAAATATTGCCCCTTTAAATATTCATATCTCCCATGAGCAGGCAATCTGCGATAGTGAAGACAAACTCCCATGAATGGAAGAAATCTCAGGGCCTTCTCCCCCAGCCGGTTGGGTTAAGAGAGAGAGAACAGCTGGATGAAAACATTGACTCTCTCATGTGTGTGTGTGTGTGGCGCAGGTTCTCCTGGCGCTACCAGCTTCGCGAGTTCAAGAGTGAGTTCCGAGTGGTGGCCATCGACATGCGGGGCTACGGGGAGTCGGACCTGCCGCTCTCCGCCGACAGTTACCGCTTCGAGTACCTGGTGACCGACATCAAGGACATCGTGGAGTACCTAGGTGAGCTACACACACACATATCTGCTGCCTTGTGAAGCAGCTCAACAAACTTGTTTACCAGGCCGGAACTGCTGACGGCCCGCAGCGCTGCATGACAAACTTCCCGTGACTCAGTCTTCTCGAGCGCGGGACATGGTGCAGATGCGAAGCCGATAGAGTGCTGACACGGCAGGGAAGCTTCAAGGCTGCTCGGCTCGCTCAGACGCTCCGGCCAGAGACGCACTGTGGACTTTAGAGGCCCGCGGGACACTGTCCTTACTGTTGTGGTCAGGAGCGTGCAAACCCAGAGCCTTCACCAATACCACGTACATAAAAAAAAAACAACACAAAGTTTTCTTTGATGATTAAAAGGAACAGTGTGTAATAATCGTTTGTATTTTCTTTAATGAACTATAATATTAAGAAGTATAAATTGTTTGTAATTGCTTGTAATACATTTATAAATATTTATCATCTTAGAATGATCCATTTAAAAACCCATAGGCGCGCCAGCAATGGCCATCTAGATAGATAGATAGATAGATAGATAGATAGATAGATAGATAGATAGATAGATAGATCAATAGATAGATTTACTTTATTGATCCCAACCTGGGAAATTACAGTGCAGCAAGGCATATAACTCAATATTGAAAAAACAATAACAACAGAAAAACTATTCTCATTTACATTATGAAATATAAGAAAAGAACTGTATCAATAATGTATAATCAAACAAATAATTAGGGCCATTGGTAAATAACCTATCGTGCAGTGAGGTGCAGTGAACTGAAGAGACATAGTGTGTTATGAACCAGGATCCTTCGTGTTTCTACGGTAGCCTTGAGACCCCTGCGTCCATGTATCTTGGTGCTTAGGCAGCTATTTCCACTCACTTCAAGCATTTGAGGCTTGTTTTGTTTCTCTAGTTAAATCAGGTGTAGATTTGTCAGGTTAATGTGGCTTCTAAGTTGATTAAATCACATGAAGATATTTGATAGGAAGGCAGAGGCCGCAACTTGGGGGAAATAATCAATCTACCAATGATTGGAAGTGATTGGTTGTTGTGGTCTGAAAGCCTGGCAGTGGTGGTCCGCGCCGCTCTGAGGACTAAATCCAGAGTCCGCTCAGTCCCAGACCCAGACGAGACCCAGTAAAGATGCCTTTGAGTCTGATTCAAGACCAATCCTGATTACTACAGCCCTTCTCTCTTATTTGAGTCCAGTGAAATTCTCTCATTAGTCTCCATCAGCGTCTGGTGTCCCTCCTCCACTTGTCACTTTACATTCCAACACACTGTCGAGCTCCTCATCAGTAGGAGAAGCTCTGCACTGTGTCTTCTCTTGTTTGTCACTTGTTTATTGTTATTTACCAGAGGGCAGCGGCAGCCGTCCTCTCGTCCATCTCCTCAAAAATGAACGGTGGGACTGCTGGCTGGCTGGCGAGCTGTCTGCTCATGTTTCTCTCTCCATTTGGACTCTTAAATTGGCACCACTTCCCCACATCTCATCTTGCTCCATTCAATACACATTTATTCCAATTGTTGGTCAAAGACACCATTATAATGAAGTGGAATTATCAGATGAGCGAAGTATGGAAGCAGCAGATACATAGCGCAAGGTCACCGCGTTCATGGTGGCTGTCAGTGAGTCCTGCAGCAGCGTCAGCAACATCAGCAGCAGGATGGATGCAACTGTTCTTGTTTTTATATCAACAAGCCATTTACAGCTGAATCCTCCAATTCTGATCTCCAGCTGGTCCGTCACCTCCTCTGCTGTTTGGTTTCTGGGCAGGTAGCAACGCAGTGTGTGTTTGTGTTGTGCTGCTGGAGATGGATGTCATGAGGGTGGGGTGGGGGGGGGGGGTGTCAGTGCTCAGATTTAAATAAGGAGATCAAAGATACTCAAAGTCTCCTCACAGTGAAGTGCAGCCTCAGCAGAATGACAGCCTCGTTTCACCTCCCATGAACTGCTGCATCGCTCATATCAACCACTGGAGACTTAAAGGGTCCATGTGTAACAATTTCAGAGCGCTTGTAACACCAGCTTTCATCCACTAGGCCGGCAGTATGTGAGCAGTGAAATTCAAACTTTAGCAACCCAATGCAAATTTGACTTTTACTATCTTTGCACCTTGTGTTTGCACGATAGCTTGCAAGCTAATAATTATGTTAAACTGATATTCCACTTTTTTCAAGTAAGGGGGGTGTGTAGTTCCCTACTTTGTCTGTCCATGCCATTTGTTTACTCCAAACAGATGATTGCAGAGCGCTACGGTTTTGTAGACGCGAGTTCTACGATTAGTGTTGCCATTTCCAAAACGTTAGAAGTGTCAGAGGATGCTCTACCTGAATAGTAAAATGGTGGCGGTTAGCGCCGCCCCTGGCCTTGTTTGGGTGTGATGAAAGCAGTGCTGGAAGGGAGGCGAGCTTCTTCTGATGTGCTTTTCAGTAGCTTGTTTGTCTGTGTTGACACAACGATGGAGGGGGGAGGAGCCAAGCCTTTGCTTTGGTCTTCAAATTTGTAGTGTGACCTCTAGTGGCAGTGAATAATTTAAATATAGAGGCTGCCAAATTTAGAATCTTTAACATAAATAACAAATGACCTGATCTGTGTTCCTGCTGAAAAAAACCAAAAACAAATGCGAGACGCTGAGGCTCTGTAATGACCTGTAAATATTATTGAGGGGCATTTGTTCACATTTCTCATCAAAGACTTACACCAGAGGGCTCTTGAGTTGAAATTTCTGGCTTCCTGCATAATTCCGGTCATAAATTTCTAACAAACACAAAGCAAAGCAGAGCAGTTATTCATGGACGTGGCCTTCGGGATGAGGCCCGGACGCTGGCGTTGATCACACACTCTGATAATTGCACCACTTCGCACCACACAGCCCCCCCACCCCCCCTTTTCTTTTTGCTTTTGCATGAGTGCACACAGTCCACACTGCAGCCCACGTCCACCCGAGCTCCTCACCACCACAGCTCGGGCTTTTAATCATGCATGGAAATAGCAACCCCCCCCCCCACACACACACACACACAGGCACTTTTTACCACCTTGTTCACCTTCGACCAGGGTAAAAAGCTTCAGAAATTTTGCATCCATCCTTTGTAAGATAAGCGCTTCCTAAACTTAAGCATCCAGGCTCAGGTGCGCACGTGTTACTGGTTTACTGGGATGAGTCACACCAGTGGGTGTAATTGGTGGTGGGGCCGGTAAGGAGATGAGCCTGCAAGGAGGGCAGCGGTAATGTGATCGGATGGACGCCTCGACCTTGATCTGCACGAAATACATCCGTTTGATGGGTGTATAAAAGCCCTCGGCCACGGGGGTTCGAGAACACTATTGATTTTTCATGCAGCGGTTTGCTTTTTAATAAATTCGCATCAGCAGCTTCTGCGGGAGCTGTCACCCAGCCCGGCTCCCCTTACAAAAACCCCCCTGACGTGCGTTTGTTATCCTCCAAGGGTACAACAGATGCTGCCTGGTGGGCCACGACTGGGGCGGGACCATCGCGTGGCTCTTCGCCATTCACTACCCTGAGATGGTGACCAAGCTCATCATCCTCAACTGTCCCCACCCATCTGTGCACGCAGGTATGACCTCACACACAAAAAAAACTCAGTCCCTTTAAGACCCTGGGAATATTAGCCGTAATTATTATCATTCATTACGACGTTTTATTACCTCCATTCTATGTTTCTGTCTGTCTGGTATGAGTCCTCCTCTCCTCCTCCTGTCTTATGGGGGGAGATAATGCGAAGCTAATTACAGGAAGCTGCTGGAACAGCTGGTTGAACTGGAACACAGAGAGCCACCGTGTCCACAACCCCGCCGTTTATGTGCAAACGTGGCTCTTAATTGCGATCTAACAAGTGAACGGGTGTGCTCTCTCTCCTCCCAACCCCCCCCAGATTACGCCCTGCGCCACCCAAGCCAGCTGCTGAAATCCAGTCACTTCTTCTTCTTCCAGCTGCCCCGCTTCCCGGAGCTCATGCTATCCATCAACGACTTCAAGGTGGTCTGTTTGTGTGGGCTTAGGCAGTTTCAAGGTCAAGGTTGCGTGTGTGTGTGCTCCTCCGTCTTCCTTCCGCGTGAATGCACATGTGTTGATTTGTGTATTATCTATTTTTAGCGCTCTATATCGAGAGTTTCCAAAAATAGAGCAGAACGATCACCAGTGGTGTGTGGAACTGTGTGATCACAGCGCAAAGCCAACCATCCATCCTTCTATTATTATGGAAAAGTCGTTTTATCCACAGAGAAAAAAAGCAGAAAGCAAAAAGCAGAAAGCTCTCTGGGCATATTATATCTCATAAGCTTAATCCACGCAAAGCTTTTTTCTCTAAATCCATAAAATGTCATTTTGACACTTGTTTTAATCTTAACTGAGCTAACAGACAGGTTGGTGTGTGCTCTTGGCAACAGAAGGGCCATTTCCCAGTTTTTGCTCCCTTTTTTCTTCACATAAATGCCTTCCAGTAATGGCAATCGTCAAAATACCATCTCGTGTTGATGGTGTCCTCAGGTCATTCCACACAGTTGCTAATTAAAAGTAAGCTTACATAATGTCCCCGCGTGCCTGGCTGTGATGGAGCTCTCAGGAAGTGAAGCGCAGCGTGTATTGTTGCCGAGGCAGCAGCGAGTCGCCGTGCCAGAGCTGCGGCTGAAGGTCGCGGGAGCCCGTCTGGCCCGGCTCGCGCTACAGCCACCTGGGCACGGAAAGCTCACGCCGGCGTGTCTCTCCACAGGCTCTGAAGGCCTTGTTCACCAGCCGCAGCACGGGCATCGGCAGGAAGGGCCGCTGGCTCGCCGCCGAGGACTTGGAGGCCTATGTGTACGCGCTCTCACAGCCGGGAGCTCTGACCGGAGCCCTCAACTACTACAGGAACGTCTTCAGGTGCGGCGCCGCTTTCTCACACAACACCCGCAGATGCTCGAAATAGACACGGTTATTTTGAACCAGACTTTGAATACTTGAAATAGTGTGCTGAGTGATTATGAAGTTGTCTGAAATGAAGGCCTTTGAAGCTATTTATTTCCACCAGAGCTTAATGAGTTTTCTGGTTAAGGAGTCAAAGAAAACACACGTGAAGTCAAAAAAAGAAGCTGGTTCATACGTCTTCTCCCCAAAAAATATATATGTTTCTTCATATAGCCTACAGGCTGTGGGATTTTGCCATTTCAACTGCAAATAACTGGTTTACATAAATGCCGCTCTGTATTATAGATGATGAAAAGAGCAAAGCCAACAAAATTAGCACAAAACTCATCAGGAAAAACTCCCCTTTATTGGAAAAGACCCTTGACCAGATGGGTCTTTGGTGATGACATAAGCGGACGTTACCTCATGGGGGAGGTCAGGCCTTCCATTGCGGCCAGAATGTAGAAAAATCTGTTTTTTTGGTTTTATTAAACATTTTTATTGAATGACAGGACAAGTTTAGTACTTTAGCTTTGATTATTATGAGATGTTATTTTTTATTGTCTAGCTGTGGTCAGTGAAGAAGCCGGCACTGTGTTTGCACTTGAACTTACTATTTACAACACATTAATTTCTCTGGATTGTCCCATCCTGACACCCACGTCTGTGTTTCATCATCATCATCATCATCATCATCATCAGGGAGGCATAGATTCAATCAACACTGATGAACTTCTGTTTCCTTCCTGATACAGTAAATTGGCAAAGCAGCGTGATGTTCACAGTATCAGAAGCTTTTGGGACACGTGTGGTAGTTTGGTGGGGGGCAGAAAACATTTTACATAGTGGCAGATGTTCGTCTCTCCACGACCGTCTTGTTGGATGGACCAATGCAAATCAGATCAAAGAAAATCGTGGTGAATGCGTTTTTTGACATGTGAACTCTGCTTGCATGGCTGAGCACGCCATCTGCTCCCGACTCCCAACAAGAGTTATCTCAGAATAGCTTTTATTTGCTTACGTAAATGAAAGATCCCTGACCCATGCCCAATTAGTCTGCATACTGTATGGAAGCCACAGGGACACGGGCACATGAGAACACAGCAACATCCATCCACCATTTACAGACACGCACAAACACACACATACACACACGAATCATGGAAACTACCACAGCACACACCGTGATTTTTACCTTTTGCTGCTAAAATTATTTATGATGACCAGAAAAGCAGAGTTTAATTTATAAGACACTCATTTGACCTTTTATCCACTCTTTTATTAGGTTTCGTATTTTAATTTACTGTTAAAAATCATTGAATGGTAAGATATGATATTTTATTATATGATATTATATTATATTATTCTCTCAGCACCACTGGTGGAGAGGAAACAATAATCCTCATCTCAAGAATTTAAAGCGAAAGGGTCATTATGTAATCTTGGCACATGTGCTTGAAAATTTTCAAGTAGCTTTTGGAAATTTGCTACTTTAATTTGCCAGAAAAAATCTTGGTAATGTGCACTTATCAGCTACAACTCAGAGTAAATAAAGCACTGGCATCCAGACAAACTCCATATTCACGTCTGTCTGTGCTGCCTCAGAATGATGCAGAACTAGAAACACTTTTGTGTGCTAATAAACCTTCCAAATTCGCTTCAGTTCAAGTCACTTTGACTTATATAGCTACGTATATAAATAGAGAGCAGGTCTAGACCACCCTACAAATATTTGTGTATCTACAGAGAACAAAAGTCCCTTTAATGAAAGAACCTTAAAGCAGAATGACGCCTCAGTCTGAAGAGTGGGCGGGGCCTCAGCCGGTTAGAGGAATTACAGCATGTATACACCGACACTAACCTTTGTTCTCTAAATGAACGAGCTTCTTTATTTTCTATTATCGTCAGCTCATGTCTGTACTCGTGTGGCTAAAGAGGGCTTTTCTCCTTCCTTCTTCTTCTTTCTACGTACCCCCTGCAGCTCCCTCCCCCTGCATAAGAACCACGTGCGCTCGCCGGTGCTGCTGCTGTGGGGCGAGCGCGACGCCTTCCTGGAGCAGGAGATGGCCGAAGCGTGCCGCCTCTACATCCGGAACCACTTCCGTCTCAACATCATCTCCGGGGCGAGCCACTGGCTGCAGCAGGACCAGCCCGACATCGTCAACACCCTCATATGGACCTTCCTCAAGGAGGGCGAGGGCCGCAAAAGCTACCGGAACTAAGCCCCGCCTCCCCTGGTACCCCCACCCCCCCCACTTGCCACACCCGAAAGCCTGGAATATGCCTGTGATGCCAAGCGACATAGTGATAATGCAATCATTCTTTAGATATTACTCATTTCAACTAGTTTTTAAAGCATCGGAGGAAGGAATCAAAGCACACTTGACTGGGGAGGACGCTGAGCAGGGTCAGGGTGTGTGACACATGTTTCAAGATGTTTTTTGCACATGACATCCGCCTTAAAAGTTTGTCGGTTACAGCATTACAAATGTGTGGCAGAAACCTCTTTGTGACTCGGTATTGTGTGGTGCCTTTTGACCGTGGAGTTGTCGCAGTGTGAAGACGTCCTGACACGTCGGCGTCTTCTACTCATGCTTGTTTCTGCCGGTGTCTCCACTCGACTTCAGGCGCAGTCCTCCGGGAGCCGAGGCGCTCCCACTCCCTTTATCAGGTAGTGTCGTCTAACGGGCCTTTTGTTTTGTATTTTCTCCTGAAAGGTCATTGCTCAGATGTTGAGAATGTTGTTAAGTTTTTTTTCTCCCTGTATAGAAATGTCGGTGATGGTTGATTATTGTACTCTTTTGTATCTCTTCCTACACTCTGCATTTTGGAATCCACTGAGCCAGGTCTACACCATTTGATTTTATAAATAAACCGAGTAAGTGTCAATCTGTCGGAGCTTTGCTGCCGTTGAAGATTTCCAGCTGCTTTTAAGAAAATAGATGCCCCCCTTGCCCTCCTGTGTTTGGCACCGTCTCAGAACTTTTTACAAGCTCTTTGCGAGACAAACGAGATGAAAAACACACCAGGAACAATGGATGATGCGCCGCTTTAAATAGAGCTCAAAGCCAAGCGCCACGGCGGCTGAAGTTGATTATTTTGGGTCTTGTCTCTACAACAAACACTCTTTTTTCCCAATATATTTTTCCCATATCCATACACACAGATGCACAGTCTTACGTAAATGGCGCCAACCACATACATTCACTGCTGATACTTTTATAGAATGCTCCGGAAATGCTTGATAAATTACATTCCTTAAAAAAACGTTTCAAAAAAGTGCAAACAACTGAGAGGTGAATATTTAAAACGAACAATATAACATATAACGCATATATAAAACCAATACTTAACCCCACACAGGTTGTTATCATCGGGCAAACATGGCAAAATATTCTACACTTTTTCCCCCCATTTCATTTATTAAGGTTTTAGTAGAATATTTTAGATTTAAGAGTCACAGATAAATAAATAGGAAGACGTAATATGCTCATGTAATTGGTGCTATGAGCTCTGCAAGAGAAGAAGTGAGAGGGCCAAGACATGGAAATGGGGTGAAATGTTTAGGGTTGACCAGCTTTAATGAAAGACAGAAAGAGACTCAGTTTGAGAAGTTTGCATTCTCTGCCTTCATGTAAAGCAAGTTAGGAAACGCTTGCAAGGTTTGTCCCATATCAGTCCTCTGGAAAGCGTGTCCCTTTGCGTGAGGAGAGTTGACTAATCTGAGCATCTTCTCTGGTGCCTCATGAAGCACCATCATCTCGGAGTGTTACATCATCTCCAAAAGGATGATAACCAAAATAATCTGAGGCCTGTGTGTGCAGGATGCACCTGCCCTCCACGCTGACATCTGGTGTATACGCTGATCTTAGTACACCTTTAAACCTTATGTTTCTGATATTGAAGATGAATGAAGCTAAATCAATCAAATAATGTCAAAAACCGCCACGAGGGGACGCCTACACATACATTAAAACGCCCTTCGCCGTTTTGTATCTTGGGTTTTTTTGTTTTCAATGACATCTTGAATGTCAGATTACACGTGAAAGCACCATTGGAAAGGAGCGGCTCCCCGTCAGTGCGCATGCGCAAGTGTTGGCCTGGCCTCTCCTGTGAGGAGTTCGCGTCCCCATTTATTATCACTGAAGACAGCGGATTGGTCACCGCTGGACTCCAGCCGTGCGTCGACGCGGCAGCCATATTGGTGAGGGGGAGAGTCGCCTTCTCGCACATGGAAGCATAGAAACTATTCACTGAATTAAGTAGGTTTTAGATGACAGCTAATTCGAAAAACACAGAAACCCCTACATGTAATTACAAATAGCATAGACAACATTTCAAATAGAAAAATTACTGTTTTTGAAAAGAGGGCTCATTTTGAATTGACTGTAGCTTTATAAAACATTGGGGGGTGCGGAAGCCCGCTCCATTACACCATGTTTTAACAATAGTGTGTTTAGTAACTCTATCGTGATAGATTCCAGCTGCTCAAAACTGCATCTGCTTTTGCCATTTCAATTTTCATAAAGTGCCAAACATTCTCAGCGGGTCACAAGTGCGGGTCAGGAGGTCAGTTTAACAGCTGCGCTCAGTGCTGTCATACCTGCAGAATGTGGTTTGGCATCGGCTTGCTGACAAAGTGGAGGCCTTCCCTGAACAACAGATGGAGGCTCTGGCATCGACTGGGAAGTGGTGCTTCTTCCCCCAAAATATTCAAAATCCCAAATTTGTGCCACAACTTTTTGGCAAAGGGGGTTGTGTTTATACTTTCCAACAATGACAGATTTGAACGGGGGGTGATTATTATAGATAATATCGGGGCAATTGTCGATTAAAAGCTTTTTGTCATCGTTGTGGAAAATGTCTTTGAATGACAGGAAAGTAAGGAATCTTTTGAAAGAAGTGACCTTTGATGTGTCGTCAACTATCATCATCATAGCTAAGGCAACTTTCAGAGGCAGGACGGAGCCTTCGTGTCTTTGATCCACTGCTTTTAAGTTTTCTCTACCTTTGGACCAAACACCCTCGCTGAGCATCGATATGTTGACCTCAATAGGTCGCTGCACGTGGTGGGACGGGTTTTCTCACAGCTTTGGGAAGCAAAATAGTAAATATATAAAAATACAAAAATAGTATGAAATGACTTTAAACTAGATATAAATTAAACTACCTAAAAAATAGACGAAAGGGGTAAATAATGTGCAGCGGGGGTATCACGCTGCAACATCCAAACCTGAAGCCTGTGCGCAGCTTCGACCCCTGAGCAAGATGGCGGCGGCGGCAGCGACGCTTCTCACCAGTCCGGATGCGGCATTTACGTGTATCTATCGATGGCGGAGTGCAGCAGTGATGTCAACAACCTCGGTCAGTGGGTCAGCGCGTTAATGAAAATACGATATGAATGTCAGTCCCTGCACACGCTGCGAACAGACACCAGTCGCCTGCTGTCAGTCCGCGGAGGTTTCCGTCCTCTCCGGGGCGTCACGGCTGAGCCTCGCGGTGATCAGTCCCCGGTTAGCTAGCGCCAGCATGCTAGCGCCGAGGCGAACATAATAGATGCATTGTTCTGTGTACAGCAAACGAGAGCAAATATCTGTGCCGGTGCAGGCGTGTCTTTATTAGTGTGTGTGTGTGTGTGTGTGGGAAATTACTCAGAATTTCCCCAGGAACGGATGAAACTTATGTGAGAATGTAAAGGTTCTGGCTCTCCGTGGTGGTTTCATCAGCTCTATCATCCAGGAAAACAAAGTGCTTTAAAACTAATGTTTCTGCGTGTGGTTTTCCTCACTTAACGCTAAATGAGACAATTAATTTAAAAAAAAAGGCGGTCAATGAATCGCATTGTCGCCTTTTCATACAGCGAAACAGCGCCCCTCTGGAGTCACACCACACTTCAACGGAAATGAGCGTGTGTGGCGGAAAGCGGTACTGCATTCTTGACAGCACCTGCAAGATGCGTGGTTAAGAAAATGCATTAAATGATATAATGTTAACAGCGTTTAAAATTCTAATTTGCTCGCTTAATTAGCAGATGTGTTGTGTATGTATACGTACATATTTCTATTGCTAACCCACATAAGTCCTGCTCACACATTGTTTTCCCACAGCATGTGACAAGATAGCATCTTATCTTCTGAGGGAGTCGCTGAACAACTTCACTGACTGAGCTTTTTGTCTCCACCACTGCATGCTTCAGAGGACGTAGCAAGCCATGATCACCACTGAGGCTGCCAGACAGTTCCAGGCCAAAGAGCGCAAATACAAAAGCCAGCTGAAGCGATGTTTATCGGCGGCTTTGTCTGCAGACCTCGACAGGTAAGAGACGTGACTCAACTCATCAGACTTCATCAGACAAGCTTTGTGTGCCTTTATTTTCTGCAGAGTTTGACATTGTGGTGTGACAGTCATCGTTTGACTCAAGCTGCTCTCAAATCTGTAATTGTATGAAAGAGCTCTTGACCAAAGATATATGATCGGCTGTAAAATCTGCTCCACTTGGCACTCACAATTGTTTACGACCACATCATTTAGAGAGAGATTTTCATCCATTTCAGTTGTGATTTCCATGAGAAAACGACCGGCCTCACATGCTGGCACACACACACACACACACACACACACACACACACACACACACACACACACACACACACACATTGCTGTGGTTCGTTGGGGCCAAAAGACAAAGCACATTCAAATGAGAATTGCGACAAAAACCCAGGACTGAACACTAAATTACTTCCTGTTTTCCAGGTCTGGATTTGGTTTTGGCATTTGTAGCCTGTCTGACTGTTTTTTGTTGTGTGTTTGTGTGTGTGTGAGCGTGTGTGTGTGCGTGTGTGTGTACAGTACTTTGTCCTCATAATGTGCTATGGTTACTGATGTTTACCTAAGGGAAGGACTGAACATGGTTTGCGTGGGTCAGAAAATGACTTTTGAGTCACAATCAGCAGATGAATTTATATTAAAATCACATAATTTAAATTGCGCAAAAGTCTTTAACATTTTGCTTTAAATGATGCTTTTATCTTCTATCTTTTTTATTATTTATTCATCAATTCTTCATGGCTGTAACCGATTTTAGAAATGACAAAAGCTCACAAAAGCATAAATGTAGGTCAACATTAGAAGAAAAGCTTTAAAATTGTCTTTAAGATTTTAAATCTATATAATTGTTATGTTGTTTATGTGACAAACTTAAGTAGAATCAAAAGGCACTCAGTTTTCTTTCTTTTTTAGCAGCATAAATTATTTGCTAAATTCAAATATGCTGCGATAATCAAAGTAATATCTACTAATTCATCCCCAAGTACCTTTTAAAATTGACTAAGTTTGTACATTTTCTACAGTAATTGTGAAGGAGTGATCAAAGGTGTATCCAGAATTAGTGGTGCTCGATTAATGGATTTTTAAGTCAAAATCAGGTTTTTTAGTTTGGATGATTTTGAAAATGCGCCAATTGTAAAATCGATTATGCCTGTGCACGTTTGTGTATCTGGGCTATTGTTACTTCCGCCTTCCCCATACACATGCTTTCCTTGTAAACAAACATGTCAGCGTCTGCTAAAGGAAGAGATAATTTGGTGCCTAAAAAGAGTCAAAGCAGATCTGTGGTGTGGAAATGGTGCGGCTTCAACACGTCAGATGAAGAGCAAAGCAACCCCCATTGTAAAGCATGTCTAAAATCTGTCAAGATAAGTCGAACATGAGCAACCTGTTTCAACATCCTCCAAAAGAACCACCCGCGTGAATGGGAACAGTGTGTAGCAGAACGGGCAACAAGAAAGGCAAGGGCCGCCACCAGCTCCCAAAGCTAAGCAAGTTACTTTCGCAGCTTCATTTTCACGCGGTGCCCCGTATGACAAGATGGAAGCGAGGTGGCACAATATTAAGTGCTAGACTCCCGTTACAAGCCACCAGGGCGAAAACATTTTGGTGAAGTTGTTTTGCCCTTGTTTTGATACTCGTGCAAAAGTTGCACAGCAGCTGCAGGATGTGCAGTTCTTTTCCGCTACGACAGATCTCTGGTCCAGTCGCACTAGTGGCTAACTGACGAATGCATGCCTGATTGACTACCTCTCCTCTCTTCTCCTATTTGATTTTGTTGTTATTTGTCGGACTCTGAGATACAATTTATTTTTTCAAGATGTAGGCTATTTGTTTCAAAAATCATAGTGAAGTTACTGTGAAAGGTGCTCTTAATCCCAAGGGATTCATTTTGTTCATATTTGTCTCAGGGATACAATTTATTTGTTCAAGATGTAGGCTGTTTATTAAAAAAAATGTAGGTTTTGCATTTCGTTCATTCAGTTTTGTTCCATAATTTGAGTTCCAAATAAAACGCTAATTTGAAGTAATTGCTTTGTCTTTTTTTGGGTCTTTTTTTCATTTTACTCAAAACATCGTAAACAAAATCGGGTTTTAAGAGCAAAAAATCGTGATTTTCTTTTTAGGCAGAATCAAACAGGCCTATCCGGAATATAAAACTTTGAACGGTTCAAAGTTACCCTCAGTGTCTCGTATGAGCAGAGGCCGCGGGGCGTAGCAGCTCACGTGACTCTCTGCTGCACGAGCGCCTCATCAGCGTCTTTGTACTGAAGCGGACGCAGCACGAGCGCTTGGACCAGCACGGCGCGCTCAACCTTCAGCGCGACCATTTCTGGGTCACCCATATCAGTCACTGTGGTGCGCAGCTAATGACAGGGAAGATGGGATGGATTGCCCCGGGGAAGCTCTTGTGTTGGAAGTCGGGGGGGAAAAATAGGCCACCAAATTGATCTTTGAGTCCCATAAACCTTCTGAGACCACTTACAGCCCGGCTGAGCTCGTTCATTGTGTTTATTATTAACCCTCTGACACCATTAGGAACCATTTGTGACTTCTTTTTGCACATTTCCGTCTCAAGGGTCTTTTATTTAATGGTTTTGATGCTAATGGCATAAACGTCTCCACTTATTAATGCTTTGGACAAAGTGTGAAATTCCAACTTTGGCTTTCACTATATCCACACTCTGCCACGTTCATACATTCGTACACTAAAGGACTTCCATCAAACCTTTGGGTCTACTTTAATATGGCATCATATAAATACCTTCTCAGTCCTATCTATGGGCTGAAAATGTAATAATTTTACATCAATTTGCATGTTTGACTACCAGAGGGTCTTTTGAATAGATGTTCTAGGTCCTGCTTCATTTGTGGTTACTACATGACAATGGAATACACAATTACAACTTTAATGGTCTGGATGTGTTGGTATTGAATCAGAGGACTGCTGTGAATGTGTTTGAGAAAAAAAAGCATTTAAAGAAAATTGCATGGAAACCAATATGATCTATTAACCTTGATACATTTTGATTTGAGAATGAAAGATTGTTGTATTTTTTAAATGGTGTCAAAGCGGTGTCCAATTTGATGGTTTTGCTAACTTGATGTTTCCATGTCCCGTCAGGCTGCTGCAGGAGGAGCTGGAGGCTGATGTTTGCCTCTGCGCCGGCCCAGAGTCGGTGCGAGCTCACAGGGCTGTCCTGCTGGCCAGAGCTCCTCACCTCCTGCACGGACACGCACACAAGGACTCCATCACTGTTGTCCATCTGCCCGGCAACGAGCACTCCAGCCTCAGAGACACCATCAGGTAGGACGCGAGGAGGATGGAGGCCTCACCGGGCGGTCATTCCCCTGACTGCCTGACAGAGGGCGCCAAGTGCACCACGCATAACCTGCAGCCTGTTCTCCTGCCTGTGCATCATATTAATTTCAAGGAGAATTCAGAATGCTGCAGTGCTGTTAAATAATACATCGCACACATGACATACATCAGCCTCAATACACCCAATTTCCGGTTTAGTGTTCAAATTGTCCGCCCTTAAGTTTCCAATCGAGCATCAAAAAAATGAGCCGCTGCATGTGTGTGTACAGCTCATCTCATTAACAGTTTATATTTAGGACGAGATGAAAGAGTCGTCCCTGTCTGGCCTCACTGTCGAGCAGTCGCAGTGTTTCAGAGTGATAAGCTCTGACCTGCAGGGCGTCATTTTGGTGTTTGTTTGTTTATTTCCACTCATGGTGGCATCCGTATATGAAATCTGCGCCCTTCACGCATGCCGAGCTGTCAAAACTCCCCATGGCAACTGAAGACATTTGAGTATCAATCATATCATCTATTAAATGTGTCACAGTTTAAAATGAGAACGCCGGGAGCCCGGTTCTTTGAATACGCAAGCAAATGAGATGCAAATAATTGGGGGAAAAGTGCAAAGAGATTTTTCAGTGTGCTTTTGAAACAGGCACACGGCACATAGCAGATGAAAAACTGTGCTGATTTCTCCGTTACTAACCAAAATCTGACCGACTGACCAAAGCGCACCCCGTCATCTGTCCAAAAAACAGCCATATTTGTTTACGTATGTTGTTTTTTCAAACCCAAATTTTCATTTGCATTGTAAATGTTGAGTCCAGGGGTGTGGAGATTCTTTATTGTCCCATAAAACCACATAAAATTGGATCCCATGTGACTTGGATTAAGGTTTTTGCACCTTAAAGCAACTGCACATAATTTTAGAAGACACAGCGCAGACTGTTTTTCTCTGTTATGTTGGTGTGAAACGACAAAGTCCTAATATATAGATATATACATCTTATCATTTAGTGATGAATATTTATTTTCAGGTCAGTTTACTTGTTTTTACAGCCGTAGGGATCTCAGACTTGTTTTGCAGCCAGTAAGGATTTGTCAGGCATTTTTGTAATGCATCGGTATTACAAAAACATCATAAAACAGCACAAAAACATGGAGGGGAGGAAAGCTGAGAGTTCCATCAGCCAGAAAATATGCAAAAGTGGACACTTGTCACCAAAATTATACTGAAATATTCTTAAAAAGAACCCTATAAATTGAATAAAAAACTGATAAAAGCGAAGAGGGAAATTGCTCACTGGTTGCAGTGAGAACAGTGTGTAATAGTCAGCATATCCACTGAAAAACAGGTAGATATTTTTGCCGTTTTCTCTGACAGTTTAAATACAGGTTATTTATCAGGCACAGACACAGAGAGAAAAAACAAGCAACAAGCTTCATTTTGATTTGGATGCTTTTCTCCCTGAATAATAACCATCAGTTTTAGGTCAAGGAAATCAAGGGAGGAAGGAAATCTCTGTTTACGTTGTTAGTGTCAAGAAATGCAACCAGTGCAACAAGCTGAAGCGAAGACAAAAGACAAACAATGACAACATATGTAATCATGGAGTTGTGAAAACAGAAACGTGACAACATAGATCAGAGGTGGGCAAACTAAGGCCCGGGGGCCACATGCGGCCCGATGAACTATTTAATCCGGCCCGCAGAGCCTCAACAATAATTTCTCCAAAAGCCAAATTAAGAAGGTTGTCAGCTTGATTGGTTAGAAAAAGTGTCAGACCCCCCTTCACCTAGCATGCTAACATGTCCTCTCAAGAAGGTGGAGCCAAACATCATTTGGAGCTTTATCATCCATTTCTGGATGATAAAGCTCTTCAAAATATTTTTTCTCTGTCAATAGTCCATCAAGCACCATTTTTAGTTAACCTCCAATCCTCCTTTGGTGGTCAGTTTCCCGGACCACCTGGCCGGCCCGTTCACCAAGATCTAAAACCCAATGTGGCCCTTCAGACAAAATAATTGTCGTTCTGCTCCAGGTTTCCTCCATTAACAGGAGTTTTCCTGCTCTTTTCTCTGTAAATATTCAAATATATCAGGGTGTGGTCTGGCTCTGCTCTCTGTAGCTGTTAGTTATAAATTGGTGCCATACAAATCCAATATTGTGTCAGTGTAATACACTTTGCTTTGTGTTATAAATAGAAATGCTTCAAGAAAAGGGTCTTTGTCGTCGTCAGTGTTGCAAAGCGCTCAGCTGCATCTGTGGGTCAATCAGGGAATTATGTCGGCGCTTTGCCGGGATCATTTGGGCGTCTTGCAATTGGATCTGCAGGAAGGGAGCCGGCCAAGAGGATATTTAAGTAGCTCTCCTTTGCCTCTTAGCGAGCCGAGAGAAAAGGCAGGATGCAGCCAACTCGTAGAGGAACAGATGTGAGCGCTGCGAATATAAATACACCAGAGGAGGCGGCCAAAGTACCACGGCCAAAGTACCACAAAACACTTCATAAAATGGTGTCGCCTCACCAAGGGAACACCCGCGTTGTAAAAACTGGAACGATGATACGCCTTGTTTTCATTGACCTCCCGACTCTCCCCCTCCCTCTCCCCCACAGGCAAGTGTACACGTCAGACGAGAGCCTCAGCTGGCCCGAAATCGGCCCAGACATGGACGATGGCGCCGAGCCAACCTACACACGCTCGCCGCTGCGGCACACAGACCCGGATTCCGCCTCTGACTCAGGTAGAGAGATCAGCGCGCTCCTCAACGTTTGTTTTAGGTCGTGTGAGCGTGGAGATGCCCCCGCCTGCATCATGTAATCTCGGCCGTAATCCCCTTTAAGCGCTAATCTCTTTTGGATCCTCGTCGTAAATGTTAATTTCGTCCATGCCGAAGCCCCCGATCATTTCAATTTTAGCTTCAGACTTTTGGGGTTTGTAGTCAAAGGTGTGTGTAAACGCGTACAGCCCCTCCGCTCAACAGTCTACTTCCTGTCTCCTCCCTCGTCTCGTCTCCACACACAGCTGCTCCTGAACCAGCGTCCGGCCTCGGAGCTGACTTGCTGGATCTGTACCAGCGGGCAGAGCTGTGTGACGTCACCATCCAAGTGTCTGAGCAGCTCTTCTCCTGCCACAGGTTAGCACTGATTGATGGATAGAAATATCTGGACCACATCAAAAATTAAAGAACAACAAATGGCAGGTGCTGTTCTTGCAGAGCTCAGTCGTATTCACTCGATGTTCTCCACCACACCTGGAGTTCAAACATCTGCAGTTGACTCGTTCCGGCGCGGAGCACCAGTGGGTGGTCATTCACCGGTGCAGAAGCAGTAGTACAGCTGGTAACCATGGAGACTGGATTCTCCTCATTTTTAGGTTGCTCTGCAGCAGTGATCTGTGCGATGGCCCAGAGTTTGCTGCTGCAGTGATCGCCGCGCTGAGCTGCGGCTCCTCCAGACCACCACAACCAGTTTACAGGTGGCTGCTCACAGTGGAGAAGATGGAGGAGAGCTAGCCACTGAAAAGTATTGGAGTTCCATGTTGTAAAGGAAGATACAAAAGCTGTTACATACATGTTTGGTCAAATCACAAAATATTCAGCATTCCTGTATCTCTGAACATCGATGAAGCCAAGTTCAATGCTCCTTACTCTCTGGCTACATTAGGGACCCTTTAGCTTTGCTTTTCCATCACAGGTCTGCGATTTCCGCTGCTGCATATATTCATTATGATATGATAAATACATGAAGAAACTCGTCTGGCAATACATATATATATATCCACTATATATGATAAATATTTCATATTGTCACATATTAAATGTGGGGAAAATGTAGATAATTATTGATGAAAAGTTACATGGAAAGTGTTTGAATTTATGACATTTATGACACAATTATGACATTTTCAAGCATCAGTGAAAAATTCGGACAAAATTCATCCAGGAATCCAAAAACCAACTTCCAGATCAAATGAATAACAGACGGGCTGCCTGTCGCCAAAACCCACTCAGAGCTCACTATCCTGGGGAGGCTGTGGTGGATCAGAGGGGGTGCAGACTGGAACAACTCTTGTTGTCTCTACTTTCCTGAATCAAAATCATCTGGAAACACAACAGCCTCCTTATGTTTGTAATCCAAGATTTAGCAGAAGCATTAGTCTTTGTTTGAAAAACATCGGTGGTGTAGAAGCAAAGATATTCCACACCAAAGTGAGAGTGACATCAGCAGAGGAGCCAAAGCAGCAGCAAAGACCAACAGTGAAAACCAGTGTGGCATCATAGTCTTAAAATAAACATTTTATTACAAAAGTGGTAATGTTGGAAAGCCAAGACCCAATAAAGCTAAGAATTAATTCATTGACATTGATTTTATTTTTTGTTTTAAGGGCTGACCAAAATGGTCCTTAATGTTGAGATCAATAATACATTTCTAATGTGGCCAGAGTGTTAATTATGTTGAGTCAAAAGTCTCCACAGAAGGGAATGCTAATGTCTGTTCACGTTATCAAATTAAAAAAAAAACACTTTTAACAAAAAGCCTCATCCCTCCTAATCCTTTAATGTAGGGGTGTAGGATGTAATGTAGGTGTCTGCGCCAAACACTCCAGCGGTGATTTATTCCCATATCAGTGACTGTATAATGTAGACAGTGACTGTATAATGTAAAACAGCCCCAGGAGACCTCAGAACACACAACGCTGTTTTTTTGTTTTTATTTTTTTCTTGGTTGTCACTTCAAAGCCACTTAGGAACACACGAGCCTCACAGATGACAGAGTGATAGGTGACACAGATGATAGGTGAAATATTAAAATGGCCAGTGGATCTGACACACAACTGCTTGCTTGATTGGGTTTCTAGGGCAATCCTGTGTGCTCGCTCCCACTACTTCCGAGCCTTGCTGAGCGGGAACTGGATGGAGAGCTCCAGACAGTGCATCACTCTGCACGGGTAAGGCTGCCCCCCCCCCCACCTCCACCTCCACCTCCGCTCCAAACAATCCCACGCTTCATTCCTGAGCTTAATCATCATTAATATTTCAAATTTTGCAACAGAGGCGGCCGTGTCGTGTGTCGGGTTTCTCTTACAATGCCGTGTTTCAGAGCCACGCACCCAAATGCGCTGAAATCTGATTTGCACCCGCAAGCCTCTGCAAGGCACAGAGATGTCTACTTATCCTGCCACCCACTGCCCCCCTCCACACACACACACACACACACACACACACACACACACACTGCCACCCACAGTCTCCCAACACAGGCAAGCAAAGCCCTTTTTTTTTTTCCCCTCTGGGGGGGAAGACGTTTCACACGTCTCGGTGTTACTCATCCGAGGGTAATGGGGGAAGACGTAGCTGTCAGAGCGCCGAGCGGCTACGTCGATATGCGCTGTAAACCTGTGAAGTGGCCCCAGGTCCGTGGTCACGTGGAACGTCTGATATGTTGGGATGTCACCGTGACCTAGCTTCAAGATTGACCGCAATTTTTAAACACCACATTTGATTAATCCTAAAATTTTCTCAACACTGACACTCTTAAAACGTATCCCGATAAGAGCACATTAATGAGCGTGAGGGTCAGCAAAGATCATCTTGAAGCAGATTAGCAGGTTAAAGGTTGTTGGGGGTGGGCGGAGCTTTTGATGCTGCATGAATGCAGCTTGTGTCATCAGTGAAAGGTCGGACAGATACAATGATGATATTAGTCACACAATGTTATTAGAAAATGCCACATTGTGAGGCAGAATCTGCGACATAGGCAACTGGCTCCCTAAGATGGAAATCAATCAATTAAGACTTTATTTCAAATGGCATCAAGTCACACTTGTAATAATGACTCAGTTAAGACCTTAGTTAGTAACATCTGAGGATTAGCTTATGATGATAACTTGATAGTTTATTAGCTGTTGGTTTATGCTTATTACTGCATTCACTTGTGTACTAATATACTGTTATTGTGAAGGGTTCTTAAAAAAAAGTTGATAATAACACTATATTTTACAGGGAGACCCCTTCCCCTCCGTCCCAAGACCTGGTAGAGGTTGTGCTGCCTTTAGTATCTCTTTTCTCCAAGAGAAAAAAGCATGTTTTATTGTTTACAGAGCACAGCTGTTTTATTCCATTAGGATTGCTGTCATTTTTTTGTTTCCTCGGTCTGTTACTATATTATTGTTTTTATGTTGCCATCAAAAGACACTTAAAGAACTATAAGGAGCTATCATGTGATTTTACACATAGTGTTGTGAAATTTATAATGATCCTGATAATGGTGAAATCATGATTATTTTTCTGACAATATTTGTATCAAGAATCACACCATCATATAATCGTGATGTGTACATTCTCATTTGTACAGTGAAAAAAATAAATTGGCTGAAGCGTTGCAAAAAATCATGATTTTTTTTATGTCTTCAGCTTGGGGCCAGATGAGATGGAGATCCTGCTGCAGTTCATGTACGGCGCCATCGTGGACCTCCCCCCTGGAGCCAGCGCCAGGTAGGACATGACTCACTGTGACAGGACCCCCCACCAGGCCCAGAAAGCAAACTGACTCATGTGTGGTGTCCCCTGGTCCTGCAGCCAGGTGGTGCTGGCAGCGGACATGTTGGGTCTGGAGGGCCTTAAGGACGTGGTGGAGATGGTCCTGACCCGAGACTACTGTCGCTTCTTCCCCAAGGTCAGCGAGTGAGGATGATAGGTGGTGAAGGCTGGCGGGCAGGGGTTTAGACTTTGTGGCAACAGCATCACAGGCTTATTATTTTATGAGTGTTTTGATCTTTCCAAATATAGGCTTTTTTTCCAAAATTATTCGTAGGATTTCGATATTGATAATCTAATAACTTTTCATGCAGATAGAGTACAGCTCCTCCTTTATCCTGTTATAAGCCTGTTCTTCAGTGTCTGATTGTTCACACTGCTGCAGCCCATTGCGTCTTACACAAGTGTGTTTACAGCCTATCGACGGAGTTCAGAGGACGGTGCTGGAGTGCCTGTCCCTGACACACGCCGTGGGCCTCGGAAACCTAGAAATGCTGTGTAAACGGTGAGTGGAGATGTTTTGGGAAATTTAGA
>CAESWR010001114.1:398660-411695 GCA_903171835.1 Mullus surmuletus | reverse complement strand
AAGCTGATATGTTTGCAACTATTGTGTTTTTATCAATACTGCAGTCTTATTACATTGTATCATTTTAATTACAGTTACTTTCTCATGATTTGTAATGTTTTTTCATACAAACACTACATCTTAAAACACAACTCCACCTATTAAATTCACATTAGTAATCATCATTAGGAGCCACACCGCTTCTTTGTTTGGAAATATTTTTTTTAACCGAAGATTTGACATCAAACCATCTGTTATTTGCTTATATTGTGGCTTTTTTGAATTTTATTTATTTATTTATTTTACTTTTCTTTGTTTCGGCATACTTTTTTCACCTTGCCTGTTCATTTTCCCTGGTTTCTGAGTTGTGCAGGATGCTGCATTCTCACGGCTATTATATGGGCATTGGTGGGCATTGGAACATTTCTGTGGTTTAAAACCAGACTCTGCTAAAATGTCGTAGAAAAAGTAAAGCTGTGCAGTGACAGCGGCCCTTTGTGTGTTTCCAGGTGGGTTGCCGAGCACTTTGTGAAGAGCTGGTGTGAGAGGAACTTCTCCCTCTTGTCACCGGAGCTGCACAGAGTCTGCCTCATGGCTGTGACGGAGACCATGGTGAGCTTCCTGCCTCCCACTGCCACCGCCTTCACTGTTATTCACATAATTGCGCTAAATATCATCAGCTCTCTCTATCCCCCCAACAGGAAGGAAATATGAACATGATCTAATCAAAGTTGACCTTTATTAAATTCTGGAGTTATTAAAGACCAGCTTATTTGGGATTGGGATGTAGACAGATTGGAAGTGATCCAGGCTTGTTGTTTATAATTAAGTCAGGAGTCCCTCATCATTATAAAGAAAGTGTGTGTGCGTGTGTGTGTGTTTGTGTGTGTGTGTGTGAGAGTGAGTGAGTGTTGTTCACTCTTGGCAAGTATAGAGGTTCAGACTTTGCCAAGAGTCTGACTCAGTGCAGGGAATCCCCCTTACTGACCAGTATTTGGGGTGTCCTGATACAACTTTTTTACTTCGGATAGTAGGTATGAGTATGCCTGTCACAATAATCAATAAATCAATAAATCGCACGATAAATGACAAGGAACCCGATAATTTTGCCGGCCTCAATATATTGCGATGTGAATGTGTGTTTGTTTTCCTCGTCGCACACTACCAAAAAGGCTGGCTATCAAGAGGGTTCACTGTGCATCAGTCTCAGCACCTGGGTGTGTTGGTTCTGTCAGTCATCCAGTCTCTTTGTGTAATTGGGCAGAGGCGAGGCCGTTAGCATACACACACATTCCAATTTCAATGTTAAATAAAAATGAATTGTAGTTTATTGCCTTTTAAAGGGTGTTTTTGGATTATTATGCCATATGATCATTATTAGTTAAAAATATATCTCTGTGTGTTTAGCTGATATCGGAGTGATATCAATATTGGCTCGGGACACCGTGAACCAGTATGGCAGGATTGGGGACCAGCATGGTGTGTGTGTGTTCATCTGTGGCCTTGTTGTGTGTTGTCACGTCCTGGTGTGTGTGTAGCTAATAGATTATTAAATTCAGACCGTGCAGAATGCAGTAACCATCCTCTGTGGCACTGAGCAATTGATTGGCAGCCTCCCAGAAGTCAAGTGGGCGCAGCAGGTGAAGGTTCTGGCCAAGGAGCTGCAGGACGAGAGCCTGCGCCTCATTGTGGACGACCTCGCCCGGGTCATCCGCACTCAGGCCTTCCAGGATCTCCGCAAGGTACAACACTTGCTGCGTGGTGGGAGGAGGTAGCCTGCGGCGGGCTCGCTTTTTTAATGCATTGTGGGTCGTTGCAGAGGGAAGAGGTGACCCGGGAGCCAGCCCTGATGAGGAAGCTGTGCGAGGCTGTCAGAGAGGGCGTTACCGTAGACAACTGCTGCAATATTTTTGCCGCCGTGCACTTACTGTGCGGCGACGACGTGGAGGAATTTTCTGCAGAGCATGGACGGCAAAAACAAGCCGAGGTGAGATCTCTTTTAAATACCTTCAGCGGTTGCAGTGAAACGGATGTTTTATTTGACCCTCGAACCCACCCAGGCACCAACTCTGTCTGGAAAGATGGGTCTTTAATGAGCTGCGGGTTCTGGCCATCAGCTTCATGTCACCGCCCCTCTTAGTTTTAACCTCATTTAGACTTTAGACCTTAAATGTATAAATAATTAAGACTAGAGGGGCGGATTTGCAGTCCTCCACCACCGTCCATTTAATATTTCCTGAAGAACATTTGGAATGGCTGTGTTTTTTGCCCTGCTGCACATTCTCCACCAAGTTCTGTCCACAACCAGCACAGCAGTTTTACTTTATCCTGCTAAAAGACTAACGACTCTGACTGTTTAGCCTCTTTTGGAGAGTTGTTAAAACAGTCCAGACCTGCTGTTTGTTTTAGTGTTAGTGTGTGCTTTACTAACTGATACAGGTGTTTATGCAGTTGTACTTGTTCATTCTGGATGCAGGGTGGCACTCAAACACACACTTAGATGCTAATTTTGATCCAACTGAAGCCTCTGGTTACATTAGGGAGAATTTAGGTCTTTGCATAGCTCCTCCATTTCTGCTGTGGTTATATTAATTATTATAAGATGAACAGGCTGTCACATTCTCACTTACTATTAAATGTGTGAAAAGTGTAATATTCTCTTACTGATTGAAAGTTAAAAGGAAACATCCATTAAGCAGTATTTAGCTCCTCCATTGGCTCTGAAAACTGCCTGCACATTTTCAAGACCCATTTCTGACAAAAAAAACCCATCCAGGAACACAAAACTCCAGAACAAATCAATAACCAACTTCAAGCTGCACATCATTTTTTGTTTAAAAGAAATGGCTCCAGTGGAGTCATGAGAATGGATCCCAAATCCAAGGACTCACTGACTCACCATGCCCACCCAGAGCTCACTATCCTGGGGAGGCTGTAGTGGATCAGAGGGGGTACAGACTGGAGGTTCCGCTCTCGATATCCTGAACCAAAATCTCCCAGAAACACGTTTTTGTGGTTCAACGTCCTTGTATTTTTAAACCAAGATTTAGCAGACACACACGTCTTTGTTTTAAAGACATTGCCTGTATAGAAGCAAAGTGAGAGTGAGGTCTCCAGAGGAGCCAAAGCACAAACAGAGCCAAACAATGACAAACCTCAGCACTGTGGGATGAAGCTGTATTTATTGCTCGTCTGAAAGGTCTCATCGGTTTGTCCAGCCTGGCTTTGTGTCTCTGTATCTACCCAGAGTGCAGATGCTGCTCATGTTTGGTGTGAACACATTAACAAATGGTTTCTAAATGAATATTGATTTACTGTAGAATTACAACACTCCCCAGATAGATTTCTCACAGCGACTCATGACAGCGATAGAATTTTTTTAAGTTGAGAAACAGTTCAGTTCCAAGTATTCTAAAATAAGAATTAAGATATGATACAGTGGAAAATGCCTGTAGTCATCCTGTGGGCTGTTACCTCTGAACATCATCACCTCAAGACAAAATCAGCTGATATTATTAAGCGATAAAAGTCATGAAATTCATGCCAGTTCATTTTTAAATGCCATAGAAGTGTCTACTGTTTTTTCATCTCTTTTTTTCAAAATTTGGTACAAATTAGAAAAAGCAAATTGTTGAAATTATCAGACAGGGGTGATTGCCTCTTTTGGTATTAATTAACATAGTTTGAACAAGTAAATGTTGTGAAACCGCTGAGTGTCGGCAGGCTTCATGTCATCCAATTAAAATCTCATTATCTTGCTTAGTATGTTCAAGAGTTGTAGTTGTGGTAGAAAGAATGCATAATTATAATAAGGTCGATTAGCTGCCATGCCTGTGAGACAACTTCCAGGGAAAATTGACCTGGCGGCGAGCTAAAGCCAGTAACCCCTGTAAATACTGTCCAGTATGGCAGGACGGATTAGTCTGAGGGGGACGGCGACATGTGCCAGCGGCCGTCGGTAATCTTGCCGCGTCGCTGCTGGTGAAAGGGTGTGTGTTGGTCAATGCGGCGGAGGAGCCAGGAGGTGGCCCCGCCCACCATCCCAGCCCTGTTTTTATAATCAGCCGTGGAAACAGGAGTATGGACATCAGCCGGTGACATCACTGATTTCGAGCGAGGGAGCTCAAGTGGATTCTGCAATAGGGACGGAGAGGGGGGGAGGGAGAGCGACGGGAGGGAGGGGTATTTGTTGCCATGGTGAAAGGTTCTTCAAGCAGCTGCTGATTCGCCCGTGCTCTAGCGCACCCTTTTCCATTCTTCTCTCCCTCTCCCTCTCTCTCCCCCTGTGTGCTGCCACCAGCCATTCAGGCAGGAGATTTGTACACTACGCGGGCGGCTGTGGACCTTCCTCCTTCAGAGCTTCTACGCCGTCCGCCACACGCAGGGATGGGAGACCTTGTCGTCCAAACACAGGGAGAGGATACTGGCAGGTAAAGGAACGCTTCCTCTACACTTGGATACCGGATACCCATGACGCAATGTGTGTGTGGATGTATGTTTTTTTTTTTTTTCTAACCGAGCCTGCCGCTCTGCATCATTAGAGATGAACAGAAAAATAAGCTTCTGGCTGATTAAACCCTCACACAGATGCCCGGCTCTTTGCGAACCCGTTGTATTTCTTTTTGAGGGGGCAGCTTCTCTCAAACCTCTGGCTTTTATTGTTAAAGAACCCCTCAAACTGTCCTGTGCACCCTGAAATGCACCAGATGCGCCATGCTTGTTTTTTTTTTTTTCTTTTTTTAGTGGGTGGGTGTGAAAGACTAACCCCCCCTCCCCGTCTTTGTGAGGCTGCACATGAGGAGACACAAACACAAACAGTAATGTGTGGCTTGCTCACTGTTGAGCTTGGAATGTGTTGAAATGTGCAGCATGAATAATTGATTTGGACGGTTTCAGCATGTGCCTCATTACTGCTACACTTCAGGATCAGACTCCAGCTATCGCATGCAAAAACATGCTTGCTGCACTTGCTTTCATGAAATAAGAGGATCTGAGGCTGTTGGTGCGCTACAATTGTACAGTCCTGCACTTGTTTACACAGTACAGCTGTGCTTTGTTTGTAGCTTCGCAGACAAGGCTGATCAATCAATTGATTGAATGTTTGTTTGCTTGTGCTCAGTGGGTAAACACTGGCTGTACAAAGGGGGGCTTGTGAATGAAAATGATGTCCTCTCTGCATCTTGCGGCATACAGGACCAGTTGCAGGGTTCTGAAGCACCTGCTGCAGCCCTCTGAGCCATGTTGCGACTTCAATGTTCTGTGTTACTGTAAATCTCCCAGCTGGATCGTTGATGATTCTCCTTTCCTTTTATTATGTTTGGACAGGTGCAATTGATAAAGGAGATAATCGACGACTTGGGAAAAAGCCAGTATTCACTAGCTCGCAGGTAACTACAATCGTTGAAACATTTTTCATTTTTTATTGTTAAGTTTGGCTTTTGCGTCAGGAATTAGAATCAAATGAAATGTGAGTAATGTGATTTATGCACGGTACGGTCCAGAAAAATTCATCTAGGTTAGTGTAATCCCTGCCAGTGATTGCAGGGGTCGAGCGTCAGCTGAAAGATGCCCCTCCCTCACAGCTAAAGTGCTATGAAATGAACAGCAGGGCCTCTGTAAACAGATGTGTTGCTGCGTTAAGCCTGGCTGAGGTGATCCCAGCAGGAACAAGAGCAGTGAGGCTCCCACAGATCACAGGGGAGCTGGTTTTGATGCAATCACAGTCAGTTACTTTCTGTCTGTAAGCTCTTAGTGCTGAACGATTCTTCCAAGGAACGTTTGGCTGTTATTTTCCCTCTGGCTTAAACAGAAATATGGGACTCAAAAGATTCCTTTGGCACACTTGCAAGGGTTCTGAAATGTACACTTTAGTAAACCAAGGAGAAGCACTCACCCTGTTAACTTCAGCATAAAATAATAGAGAAATCATCTGCAAGATCTTGTTTGGTGACTGCAGGAGTCTGAATCCTTTATGTAATAATTTGATTAATCTTGCTTCAGCTGTTATTCATAATTCATGGTTATATGTGTTTTCTTACAGCAAAAGTCTGTAAAATGCCCTACATCTGTACCTGAGAGTCCGTCTCTGCACAGGACCAAGAAGGTGTCCAACCACACTAACCCCTCCTCCCGTACCGCCGCATCAGCCATGAAGTCTGATGGGTTGGGGACGGCCAACAAAGCGGGCGATGCTCAGTCGCCCAAGGCCAAAAATGTGAAGAAACCTGGCGCGGCCAAGGCCAAGACAGGCCTGAGCGGGACGCCGGTCGTCAACGGCACGGGAGCCACAGGTGCCAGGCGGGACGCCGCCAGTGCCAACAGTTCCAGGAATTCTCACGGGCCCAAGGAGCATGAGAAGAAGCCAAACCCGGGGGCGAGGCCCAAAACCTCCCCCCCGAGCTGTGCGACCGCGGGCCAGGCGGCCAGGACGCCGAGGGGCTCACCGGGCGCCGCTGGCACCGCCCACACTCACCCCGGCGCCTCATCCACATCAGATAGTGCCTCGCCAGAGAATGGTGCCAGCAGCCCACGCAACGACAGCCTCTCCATCCCAGGTTTACATCCTTTATCGACTCCTATGCATCTAATTGCTTTGGCTGACACGGCTCGTGATGTTGGACACCTCTGTAGCCAAAGCGACGTCTTCGCCAAGTCGGCTTCGGGGCTTTATAGTGTAGCAGAGATATGAAAAGGACCTGTTAGTAATGTAACCTGGAAGCTAATTAGTATGATGCATGCCGTGCTGGGGCCAAGAGGGGATTTTTTGGGGGGAAGACAAGCGCAGCACCGCGTCTGAATGATGATTTACCGCGAGGGGGGGGGGGCAGAAACTCAGGAGAGTCTCCTCGGCCTGCCTGCCGCTGTCGGCACGGCGCGCTAACAGCAGAGGTCAAAGCTGCAAGCAGCCATAACAAAGGAAGGGTGGGAGCCATTGCTCGATGATTTTGGAGTGGTGGGCTAATCCTGAGATAACACAATCGACTCAAATGGGAGGGCTCAGCTGTTTGTCTGCTGGACTCAAAAGAGAATCATTGTGTCTCCGCCCCACCCAGGACGTGTCGGGATAAACCTTTTAATATGTGCTCGTACGGTGGCGCCGCAGACCTTTACCTGACCCTCCATCACGGTTAAACGGATGATTCAGGGTTTAGCAAATAGAGGAGGATTGAGCGGCGGGCTCTTGTGCAGAGGTTGACTGTTCTCAAAACTATCTGCTCTGTTGTAAAACACACACTTGTGTTTGCATCCATCAGTGTGCTTTATGTTCTGTGTTTACAGGAGCAAAGGCCAAACAGCAGGTCAAGGCAGCGAGCAAATCCCCGCTAATGAAATCGCCTCAAAAATCAGAGTCAATGAAAACAAGCAGGTGAGATTTTACTCTTGTACTTTGTAGTGTCCATACATCTGATCACATGCCCTCGTCAACCCTCCCAGAAGCTTTTTGGTTGTTCTAGAGAAACTTTGAGGAAGAAAAACTCTAAGAGCGTATCTCCGAAAACACGCCATTTCAGATCATTGGTGTGTCCATTATGTGAATCAGAATCAGCTTTATTTGTGAGGAGAAACAAGAAAACTGAAACTCAATGAATTAAGATCAAACATAGAAAATACAATTACAATAAGAAAATATTCATAACATCCAAATTAACTCCACTCTGATGATCTCTGCCCACCTTAACGCAAGAGCCTCTTTGTTCTCCTGCATGTCAGTGCCGCACTAACAAGTGAGTAGCAAGGTCGTATTAAATAACAAGTGCTGAATGGAGGCAGCGGGAGTGGATAAAGGATCCGGGCTGTGAATGGAAGGGCGGTAGCTCTACCGCAACCCCAAAGGTGATTTTTAGAAATAAAAGGATGGAAAAACAAACTCAAACTCAGTGAGAATTGTGGGAATATGAGATTTTTCTGGGCCAGATGTGCTTGTGAGGCTGATAAAAGCAGCAGTCAAGTGTTTTGTGAGAAGCCTCTGATCTGTCTGTTAAAAATAGCCATTTTACAATTAGAATCATGCTCGCTCTCTGTCCTGGAAACACGTCCATAAAGCAGCTATTACACATATGTATTTATATGTACAGTAGATCTTTCATCTACAAAATGGCTTCTATTGTAAAAGAAAATCCGACACACAGATGGTGCAAGGTGAATAACAGATGTCGCTTCATTTTTCTACAATTAAGTGTGCAGGGTGATGGGTATCAGATTTTACCCATGACAGGTATATTGTGTGTATGTGTATGTGTATGTGTGTGTACCAGCATTAAAACCGCATTCCCAGCATAAGATATAAGAGGGAAACTGTCAACTCATGTTTCAATAGCTCCATGTTAGTGTTTTTCACATTAAAGTTTAATAAAGAGGTCGAAACTCACACTCTAATAAAGCCTCTGTGTTGCTAAATTTAGAGTTTGTTTAAAAAGAAAAACACAGTAAAAAATCTTTCTCAAGGACATCAACAAACAGTTTGCATTGATAGTCTGGTCATGTCTCACAGTCTCATCTTCAGCAAAATGGAAGAACAAACCCATTGCTGCCCCCCACTGGTGTTGGACTTTAATTATCCGTTTATTCTCCCTGCAGCTCTGCTCGTAAATAGTTTTATGACGCTATAAGGCAGAGGTGTAAAAAAAAAAAAATTACACATCTGTTTGTTTTTTTATGGATTTGTCTTTTTTTCTCAGTCCCACCAACAGGTCAAGTGTCAAAGTCAAGACGAGCGCACCAGAGAAAGCAACAAGCGCAGCAACAGCCACGACCAAGGGGAGAGGAACTCCAGATCGTAAGATGTTCAGACTTTGCTGTAGGGGTGTCCTGATCTGATATTGATATCGGGTATTGTTCCCATATAAAAAAAACAACCCAAAAAACAGTATCGGATTATATGAGCCTGCATCTAAAATCTCCCATATAAGCACTTTGATACAAGCAGTCCATTCCAAGGTAAAAATGTTTGTAAGCCATTGGTTAATAATAAATGAGTCAGTTTTTCTCATACCTACTGTTGCTGGCTATTGTTCTCCGTTTGAGGAACATCACTTGGTCAAGCCATTTCTAAAATTCCATACTACAAAATAAGTAATAATGTATGTATGATTGTGCTGATATCGGATCGGTATTGGCCGATACTCAAGGCTGCAATATCGGTATCGTATCGGGAGTCAAAAAGTTGTATCGGGACACCCCTACATTGCTAATATTCAGATTCAAATATCTTGTCATCATACTGTGGTGTGAAAGTGTAACATCCTGGTCTTTATGCGGTTTAGTTTCCAAGCAAGGACCCTCCACGAAAAAGCCCGCCTCCCCCAGAAAGGAAGATGGCAAGGAGGTGCTCAAATCCTCAGGCCCAGACAAAGCAACCGGTGAGACTCCTAAGAAGAAGATCACAAAGCCCATATCAGCAACTGGAACCTCAGCTAAAACCAGTACAAAACCAGCGAAAACCTCCCCGGCTGCCTCCAAGCAGTCCTCAACAGTAGCTACCAAGCTGGGACCAAAGCCCAAAAGTACAAATGAATTGTCAGAGAAAGCGTCACCAAAGTCCGGAGGAACTCCCAAAACGTCAGCTGCTTCCAAAAAGGCCGGAGCAAAAGCCAAGGAGGCGTCGGGTGGGAGAAGCTGTGATCGTACCGCTGAGGCGACTCTGGCTGAAAACGCCGGCGAGAACTTTGCGAGCATGGTGACCTCCGAGCAGCCGAGCCAAGGAGAGGCCGAGTATGTCAGCATCCCCCCAGGAGCCGACCCAGACCAGAGGGTCCACAAAGAGACACTGGAGGCCGGGGAGGAGACCCGGGTTCCACCAGCCAATAACGGCACCCGCCAAGCCAAATCAGTTACTGCAGCCACATCCAAACCGCCTGAAGGGATTATGGGTAAGGAGTCGTCGTGCGGTGTCCTCCCCGCTCGAGTCGGTGGGCCAATTCAGGCTCTCCGGTCCCCCAACTCCCCCAGAGAAAGCGAGCGCCCCATAGACACCCCCTGCAGCATGGGAAGCACCGACACACCTTTGGAGGACTCCTGGAGTGGCATACACCACCAGGTCAGCCCAGAGTCGGAGACGGTCAGCACGCACACCACCTCCTCTGACGACATCAAGCCCCGCTCGGAGGACTACGACGCCGGGGGGTCTCAGGACGACGACTGCTCCAACGACAGGGGCGTGTCCAAGTGCGGCACCATGCGCTGCCATGACTTCCTGGGTCGCAGCAGCAGCGACACAAGCACCCCGGAGGAGCTGAAGATGTACGAGGGTGGGGCCGGGCTGAGGGTGGAGGTGCGGCTGCGTGGGCGCGAGGCGGAGACCACCAGTGAGGAGGAGGCGGCGAGGCAGCGACCCCATTCGTGGTTGCAAAGAGACGAGGCAGCCGTGGAGGACGAGCACTCGGAAGTGGAGGCCACTGTGACGGTGAACAGCGTCCCAGAGCACCAGCTCTTCTCCTCTGAGGAAGAAGAGGATGACGATGATGATGAAGAGGACACAGAGGATGAGAAATCGGAGGTGGAGGTGGTGCCGGGTCAGGGGTCGTTGCCCCCAACGGAGCCCTCGCCACAGTTTCAGGGCATCGTCAACCTGGCCTTTGATGACGACGGCGTGGACCAAGAGAACGAGCAGCCAGACTACCAGTCCTCCAACTTCCGCCGCTCTGTCTTGCTCTCCGTCGACGAGTGCGAGGAGCTGGGGTCCGAAGAGGGCGGCGCCCAGACCCCGCCCCAGCAGGCTGACAGCACGGCCATCCCCTGCGATGTCTTCGAGTCCGAATCGGCCCCCCGCTCAGACTGCGACCCGGCCGCTGACCGAGAGAACCACCTGCCGCAGGGCGAGGAAGAGCGAGAGAAGCCCTCGGTGTTCCTGACGGAGCTCGAGGAGCCGGTGGCGCCAGAGGAGAGCAACCACATCCAGGCGGACGGCGTGAAGGAGCGGCCGTGCCACCTGGACCTGCGGCACACAGAACACTACAGCAACGGAGGGCTCCGAAAAAACCCTGAGAACAAGAAAGCCGATTTACACCTAGACTTAACTGAGCCTCAGCTGACAGGGGACTCTCCTGTCAATGCTGCACAATCTCCAGCAGGTAATGTATGATCTATGGACCCTTCCTTGACCCCCCCCCACCCCCTACTTCCAAACCCATCCTCTTTCCCCAAACTCCACCATCTTTGAAGGTACAGCATATCCCTACAGGCTTCATTCTCCTGTTGACCTTACCTACACATATCTTATCCCTTCTTCCGTAAAAGGATATTATTGGCTGTACTAGTTTAGTAACTAGTGGTAAATACAAATTCAAATTAAATCACCATGATTTTAAGCTTGCTCTCATCTCAACCCATCGATGGCGTAGCTCTGGTAGAATTTGAATTTGCAACATCAATATCCTTTTAAGCAAACAGTTACCCAGAACTATCTATTTATCAACTGAACTACCTGTAGTCAGAGGCGTCTAGGCCTCGGTAACTTTATATCGTACAAAAAAGGGGAAATGTACATTTCGGTAAGCCTGACCATAGAATTGTTTTAATTGATTAAGAAATAAGAGGAAAAAGATTCTGCCTTGTGAAAAGGTACCAATGCACTTTTATGTAAATAAAAAATAAGATTTTTGATTATTTTTGTCATTTCTTTTTACGCAGTGGTAGTCTTTTGAAGCCATAGATAATTTGACATGGTTGCTGCGTGTAGACTTTTAACATCAACATACCAATGCGGAAATGAATTGTGATTTGTTGGTACACGTGAATAACCATCGCTGAGTAAATGGATTTGGAAAGCTTTGTGGTTTGAAAACTTGAGATTTTGCTGCATTTTCTTTTTCCCTCTGTTGCTTTTTTCCCTGTGTTGTTTATTCTGGAGTAAATGGACCGTATGTTTGGTTTCGTTCACCACACATTCCCATTTTTAACAAGCAAACGCTCTTCTTTTGAGCCCCGAAGCAGCAAACCTTGGGCTGTGTGACAGTAAATGCAGGGTGGTGCTCCGGGCTCCTCAGTGATGGACTTTTTCTTCACATTAATCGCACCAACATATCAGAGTCAGTCTGTAAGACATGCTGATGTTAAAACGTTTTATCTAGCAACTTAAAAAAAAACGTTTTCAGGTGATTTTTGTTCATTCGAATTTCTGTCGACAGACTACCTGACATTGAAAAGAAAAAGTGTTTGTACTAAGTAGATGACTCTAAACTGCCACTGCTTCTCAGAAAAGGGTGTTATGCTGGGAAACGTTTCCCCTGCACCTCCTTGTTGTTTACCTTGATTTAAATGCCAGAATGTACCTGTTCCTGATTTTTTTTTATGTTGAATTTTTTGTTTGTTTTGCACTGCACACATGCATGCCACTTGATTTGTCACTCATACATCCATGTTCTGTTTGTTTTTTTTGTTCTCCATCCTTTTCTGTCACGCCCGGTAGACCAGTGTCTTGATATGTAGCTGTCCACCTTGAGAAACGTGTGTTTTTGTTTGATAATAAATCTTCTGTTCAGTAGGTTTTGTGTAGCATCAGTAGCCTTCTCTGTATAGCGTGTGATGTGTTTCTAGAGCAGCTGTCATGATTCTGCCATGTGTCTCTTTTTCCCCACAATCACATTCAGAAAAAGAAATCCTGCACCATTACGTACCGTATGTCCAAATGCTAACATGTAAACATTGTTTTCAATCTTTTGCAACTGAAAAAAAACTAGAAAAGACAAAAGAATGTCAAAAGAAACCTGGTGATGTGCCATTTTTTATGCTACTAAGTAAAACACAACAGCTTGCGTTTAGGATTTTCTTTTTTGTGATGTTCCTTTGGTCTGTTCGTTCAACAACCTGCACACCAACGTCAAAACAAATCACTGTTGCTTACCTACTGATACAAAGCTCACTGGTGCTTGTGATGCATGGCTTACTTTGTTTGAACAGGTGGATAAAGAGATGCATTCAGAAAAAGCGCTCCTCTGTGCGTTATTACCTTTAAGGCAACTGTCAACCCTTGACGTCCACATTTGAAGGGATTGGTGACTGATTCTCCCCCACTAGCTGCTCTCGTCAGTCATACTGTGACCGTTGATGTCACATGTA
>CAESWR010001114.1:341199-361610 GCA_903171835.1 Mullus surmuletus | reverse complement strand
AGCTCTGTAACCAAGGTGCAAAGTTGTATTTGTGTGTGTTTGTGTTATTCTTCTTTTGTCGCGGCAACATTGTGCCCTTTCCGATTTCATGTCTGCACTTTTGTGATGGTACGCTGTAGAGCACGATGAGTTGCCTTTGGCTGGTAATGCGTAAAATAAAATTAAATGATATACTAAAGCTGTAACAGAAACATCTGTGACCTCCAGGTGAACCCAGCAGGTGGAGCTCCGTCATGCATTTATAAAGTCACACTTAAAGGACATGACGAACCACACGACTTTTCCGCAACACAAAATTAAAATCAAAGAAAAGAATAAATCAAGGTCAAAGTATGCAGACGAGCAGCAGACACGCACCTTGCACTCAATCTCAGCTTGTCTTCGCTTGATCTCTTGCAGTTGCGTGAGCAGGTCTTTGTTTTGCGTTGTCACTGTTTGTACACACTCCTGCAGAGAGCGACTCTCCAGCTCAGCTCGCCGCAGCTGGTTGCTGTGGATCTGACTCTGGTGAACGTGGGAGAATTAACACATTTCGTTACTCTCTTCTTCTTCTTTTGTCTTTAAATCAGCATTCGCCTTTGTGGGTACAACAGTTGAGCAGCGGCTGCTTCCTGACTGTGTGGAGGAGAGCACTGCTGCCCTCTGAAGGCCATTGTGTGACACAACACCACATTCTAATCAGCAGCACTCTGAGGAATGGTGGAAGAGTGACTACATTTACATGCGGTCAATATTGGGGTTAAGCTTCATATTCCTGCTACTAAAACATTTGGAATGAGCCGTTTCCATGCATGAGCAAACAGGGTTATTGCTGTATAAATGGCCATAGTTATCAATGGTGATATCCTGATCAAAGCAGTGACGCATGAAGAAGGTCTGGTACAAACGCAGCTTGTTGTAACGTTCCGCTCCCCTTTTTGTGGATCTGTCTATCCCGCTACTTTCTAGCGTCTCCAAATGCCAGGATGTTTGTGTCTTTCATCACACTTATGAAGTGATTGGTTTCCTCCTCACTCCAAAAGTGTGGCGTGGTGTCGCTCTTGCGTTTGGCCATGTTTACAAATAGTTCCGTGCAACCGGATTATTGCTAATATTCCGCTTAGAAAAGGCTTATTGACTGCATGTATACGTAGCCAGTGTGTGCGGGTCGGACAGCAGCCGTGACCTCTGACCTGCGTCTCCAGCTCCAGCATCCTTTGCCGCGTCTCCCTCAGCTCTGCCTGGGCCTCGGCCTCACGCAGCCTCACGGTCATCAGCTCGTCCTGCAGCTCTCCCACCGCGTTCTTCCGGGGGCCGTCCTTCCAGCGCCCGGCTGTGCGGGCCAGGTGGCGCTGAGGACACGCAAAGTTCACGTCACTCCGTCACCAGACTTTTTTTGATGGCCATTTTTATGTTCCACTCCAATTTGGCTCTGCCTTTTTCTCTGTCGGCTCTGTTCTATATTTTTGCTTTTCAATAGGAAACAGCCTAGCAGGCGGTCACAACACAAGGGTCCCAAAATCATCAAGGCGCAGCATGTGTGGAATATGTAAGTCTTTTGAAAATGAGCTTAAATTGAACAAGTTTTAAACTCTAATTAGCAAATTCTAGTAATTTGTAACTAAATATAACTTATTTTAAACTTGCAAGACATAGAAAAGGCAATCAATGCAGTAGTTATGATGAACAGAAGAAAGAAGAAGCCAAAGGTTGGTTTTTTTGGGATGAAAACATTAAAAGAGGAGCAATTAATAGTTTTAATTGCTTCCTTGCTTTTTAAAAAGAATAGATAGATTAGACACTCAAGCATTTGGTTTAATTCCAAAAAATAAAAAAAAGTTTGAAAGAATAAACATCAAATTCTGAATATGAAAACCCGATGTATCTCTTACTTAAAGCCCTTTTTGTTCAAATGAAGGAACCAAACAGAACACCTCTCTTGGTGTTTTTCAGCTCCTTTTTGATCTTTTTGATAATTTTCCTGCTACTCTTACCCAGGATTTTCTTTACCGCCCTAAGCCGTCTGATTTTGGAAAGATATATCAACAGATCATTGATAATATAGACCAACTTTGCTCTCCATTGCTGCATCCACAACAGTGCAAACACACGCCCGCTAGTTGGTTAACACAGTCCAGCTGAACTGAAAAGCTTTCCAGCCGGAGGAGGAAGTGCAAACCTTCCTCAGAATCAGAATCATGAGCACAACTCTGTGAATCATTTCTTCGCGTGCCTCGGATGTTCATGTCGCGTTGAAGATGACGCCGCAGCAGCTTTGTGCGGCATGAAAACCAGGCTGCACGATCTAGTAATGGCTAACAATACGGTGCAAAGGCGGGTGGAGAGGAGGCGGCACCGTGAACTGGAAGTGTGAGCTGGTGTTGGTTCTTACCTGCCAGTGGTCCTCCAGGTCTCGCACCTGCTGCCGCAGCTCTTTGAGGCCGGTCAGAGCCTCCGCCTCCCTCAGCTTCACCCCGATCAGCTCCTCCTGGAGGCGCGCCACGTTGGTGTCATCGGGAAGAGACGTGTTCCTCTGAGGGAGGAGACAGCAGGGGGGGTTTTAACCGCACACAGGGTGTATACAGGAATCTTGAAATTAATTACAATACCTTTTTAAGACTTTTTCAAGACCTTCTCGATATCTTTTAATACCTCACTGCCACTTCAAGCAATAACTATTTCCATCAGTGACACCTTTGCGGTTTTAGTTTGCGATACAGACTGCAGACCACGATCATACAGCAGAATTCAAATCATTCTGGCGCTCTCAGAGACAATTTACAACCGCACCAATCATAGAGATAATTCCGCAAAATTTAAGACCTCATAAAGTGGTGATAAGACTTAATACTTTTTAAGGGCCTCCATTTTTTGAAAATTGATTTATCAACTTTTAATATTTAGAAAAAATATATTTTAAGACCCCACGGCTAACCTGTGGTAGAAAAATACAAAAGTAAATGCCGGACTGATAATTACCTTCTCCATATCCAGGATCTTGTCTTGCATCTCCTTGAGGGCGCACTGAGACTCCGCCTCCTTCAGCCGTGCCTGCACCAGCTCTCGCTCCAGCTGCAGGACGGACTCCTCAGAGTACCGCGGAGGTCCCTTCTACAACCCAAACAAGGCGGGGGTGAGCAGAGGCAGAGCGACACACACTGACACTGACTGTGTGTGTGTGTGTGTGTGTCATGTAATGCAAACTCCACTGATGTAAACCACATAACTGCTCGTACACGCTCCTCCAGGGTAGAACACACATCAGCTCCGCTTCACACTCGGCTACAAAAAGCTTATTCTGAGCCGACGCAGCCGTTTGTCCTTCCACCGCTGCATCAATAATTCATCACTGCTCATTGTGAAGCACCATGACACATTATGTAAAACACAGCGCCGCCTGCACATTAGCATCTGGAATCCCTCCATCAATAATTAAGGCTGTTGTGTCAATAGATGTGCAGGGAGAGTGCGGCGCCAACGCGGTGCCAGGTGTGAGATCCGCTGGCCCACGAGACCCCCGCTCACACACCCATGAATACATTTTAGGGGAGGCTGCAAAAATGGTGGCTGAGCCGTGTCATACTCCGTGTCCCAATTTGAATTCATGCATGCTGAAACAGATCGCTGCGCAAAGTGTGAAAAGCTTTGCTCTGCCACCACTGGTTTTATTTCCCCCAAGGTTAGAATATTCTTAAGACAAACTCGCCCGGATTCTAAAGTGTGTTAGGGTGGTCCACCACAGCTGTGGGAAACGTCTCCCCCGTCAGACGCAGTGTCACCGCGTGGACAGGAGTGGAGCCGGCCGGGGACTCTGTTCCAGTCACCACTGGGTTTTAAAATGCGTCCTGAGCGATTCCATGAAACGTGGACAGCTCTAATCAAGTGAACCCACACACTCTGAATGCAAATAGAGATACAGCATTTCAGTTTCTTTTTTTTTTCTTAACTGTGGGAGGCAGCAATGCACTAAAACACACCAAGATGCCCAGTACACACAGAAAGAGAACAATGCTCTCTTAGTGGGCACATCAAAACAACTTTTGACCACTTGAGGATTGTAAATATCATTGGGCGCTTTGAAATTCTCAGACATGTATTTGGCATGACATGCACTTTTTTAACAAAGTTGTTTTTTGCAACACAAATCATTTTTTGTTGTTGTATTTTCATCATTTGGTATTTGGTATTTTTTCTCTGACACCATTTTTCATTTTCATACTCTTTCCTCTACATCATTTCCTGTATTTGTATCCATTGCATTGCACTGCATTTTGTTAGTCACTTCTTTATTATAGCATCATTTTTCTTTAGATCTTTTTTTTTGTTTTTGTTTTTACCTTGCTGCGGGTTTTTTGTATTTATTTAATGGTGTGGTTTGTTATTTCCTTTACAGAGCAGTTGCTCAGTATGGCTCAGGATGGATTGTGGTTCCCACTGCTAATCAAATATGGCTGCGTGCTGCTCAGACCACCTCCCAATGTGCTTTGAGGATCCAATTTGAAATACGCCATTATTGCATCTTGGCTGCGTCTCCACCTAGCTAATGCTGTCCAGTTCACTTCACTCAGGACACATTTCTGACTCGGTGGGCTACCAGCCCTCTTAGGCTCCCTCAGGTCCTCCCTTACCCCTTGTGGCTGTTGCTGCTGCTGCTGCTGAAGCTGCAGGATGGTTTTCTTGGCCTGCTCCAGCTGAGCACCGGCCTCCTCGCTCTGCTGTTTGACTGTGGCCAGCTCCCGCTTGACCAGGTAGTTCTCCTCGGCCTCCTGAGCACGAGTCACTTGTCCCTTGGGACGTAAGCAACCGAGGAGTGGGGGGGGGGCAGAGTGAGCACGACAAGAGGTGAGAGGACACGGCGGAGTGGGTGGGGCAAATCACAAGAGAAGATAAGGGATTGGATATTCTAACAAGGTCATGCTTGTAACTCTAGCAATGGATGATTTTATTCCTTTTATTTCTGATAAAAAGATTAAAAATATTTGCATGTGAGTGGTAAGTCCATGCACTTATTTTCATTATTAACTCTTATCATCGGGTTTAGTTTTTGAATTTAGAGAATCGTTAGTTTCTGATCAGGCTTCGAAAATTTCTGCATTATCATCCCAATCTTCATTGTACTCATCATAAGCATGCAACGCTAAAGGGGAAAGAACGAAGGAAGAGGGTGCAGCATAAGTGATAAGGGTCAAGAGAAGTGAAGGAGTATACCTGGATCAATCTATCTGCCAAGGAAGCACTTTCCTACAAAACAGAAATATCGACAAGAGACAGCAGAGAGAGAGAGACAGAGAGAGAGAGAGACAATCCGGAGGACAGATTAAAGCACACAAAAAGAACAACTGATTGATTTTGAGAAGAAATGCAATGTTCATTTTCCCTCCAGTCAATACCTATGATTTCCACTGTGTGTGTTTACATTTAGGGGTAAGAAAAAGGAACATTGCATGCAGGCGTGGTGGGAAATAAAATATGTAAATGAGATGCGAGAAAAGTCAAGGAGGTGCCAGTGAAGTGAGAGGATTCAGACAGGAAGGAGCAGAGGGACGGCTCGAGCCAAAGCAGAGGGTGGAGTCAGTTCAGAGGGGCTACGGGAACACCAAGCTCGGGCCTCGGTGCGGTTCAGTCTGTCATCTGACTGGGTTTAGTGGAGAGTTTAAGAGAAAAAAAAAAAAGGTCCTTGGAGCTAAACAGCAAAGAGCAGCCGGCTCCAGCTTAGAAGGGACTCCATCAGACCGCAGTGATCTTTCCCTGCAAGCAAACTCGGTGCGAAAACACCCCTTTACCGTACATGGCGGGCCTCATGCTCGGCGCCGGCAGCCACGGCGCCCATTCAGACAAAACAAAAGGAAAAAAAAACAGAGGGTGCAGAACGGTACAGAAAGTGCAACTTGGCATGCAGTGCTTTGCGTCATCTCCAGCAGCCACTTTCACATTCCAGTATCTGCTTCCTGCTCGCGGCGCGTCTGGCGCTAAGCTAGGCGGGACGCACCAGGCCGTCGCCATGACACCAAAGACAGCGTGAAACCTGAATCCAGCTCGCTCTCGGATCTCATCTACGATCAGCTGGTGTTCGCATGGAGCGCAGACAGCCTACTTTCAACTAACACAGCCAAGTTAGTGAAAGGCGGCGGTCCGTGGTTAGCAGGAGGAGCATGATGTGTGAGCATATTCACAGCCGGATGAGTTAATGTGAAGTCGATGAGCAAACAGCAGGCTCAGCTTGGTTCTGTCTGGATGACGGAAACTCCAAAAACACCATCGCACTCACTTTCTCTAGTGTGTCTATCCTCTGCTTCAGGAGCCGGTTCTCTGTCCGCAGCCTCTGCAAAAATCACAGAATATTACATTTACATTCACCGATATAGTAGAACCTTCTGATTATATGCTGACACGTCCTCCACCCACCTTGATCTCCACCTGTTCCTCCATCTCTTTTGTTTTGATTGTAGTGTATTCCTTCTCCAGTCTGAAAACAGTGCAGCATCTTTACATGCTGATATTTGCGATGAAGGTGAAAAAGTTCAAGGAAAGTTTAAGCTGCACTGGATCACGTCAGCAGGGAAGTGACAAATGACTTTGTTTCCCAGCAATGGCAACACCAGCACACTGCTCTGTGTTCCAGAGAACTTGGAACTCAGGAAATCTATTCGAAAAATGTCATCAGGATGGTGCTGGTACACCTTGAGAAAAAAAAAATCTCGCAACTAAATTCACAATCACACAACAATCATAATTGTCCCTCCGCTTTCTCATTAAATGCACCAAAATACAATTTCCTTCCTCTAATTTGCTTGCCACTTGCCACACTGTGTTTTCCGATTTCTAAACGCATCACAACTAAAAGGTATGGAGCTCAAAGCCACTTCTCCACGCTTCATCCTTAGAACTGTAAACTTTTTCTTGCCCACACACTGAGCCTCTTCGCTTCCCCTGCACACAGCCTCACTGACGTCTAAAAATAAAAACGTGTCCAATGCAGCTTTAAGAATGTAAATCTTAGAGATTCTTGAGTCCATGCTGTGAAGCTCTGCAGGCAGTTCTTACTTTTTCATCTTCTTGGCGTTGTATTTAACTTGATAAGCAGCCTGGATGACCTTGTCCGGTCCACTGTCAAACTGGTGCGGGATGACCCTCTGAAAGTGCTGATGGGAAGAAAAGAAAAGGTGCGTGAGTGCCGCACCAAAGCTGCTTTCAAGACATCATTATTAATGCCAACGTCTGAGTGAGGCATGCGTCGGTGACCTCAAAGCATTACTTCAAGCGTCACTGTGAGCAGGTAGGTGTCAATTAAGCGGGTGTGGTTGCGGCTGCTCCCTTTAGATGAGTGAGATGTGCAGAGTGTGCAAAGATTTCAGATCTGAAACGGCAGATCAGCAGCTGTGATTCACCTGTAACATTCCCTCCATGTCGAGCTGGACCAGCTCTGTTTGGTTCATCTGAAGGATGGCCAGACCCACACGGAAAACAATCTCCAGACCCTGAAGAGAAAAGTCATCACAAAACACAGTGAGGAGAACATGAACAACCACATCAATGACATTCATAGTGATGCAGCTAAAAAAACCCCATCATTACAGTCTTCAGTGATTTTTTTTCTCTCCAACAGGGGGCACTGACTGACCATGTTTCGAAGACGAGCCATCTTTCTGCTATCTTTCAAACATGGGGACATTTTTCACTTGGATCTTTTTAAAATACGAGAAAGATCCTTAATTTTCACTTGACGTTTCCATACTGCAGATGTTGGCCACACTGCTGACATACAACTTTTCACAGAAATGAATCCCACTTTAACGGTACTAAGATTTTACACGAGTGCTCAAGTAATCATTAATCAATGCTTTGGGTAATGCATAATTCAGCATAGATTGATGCGAGAGTCATTTCCTATATCATTAAGTCCTCAATTATCGATCACTTGTATTGACTTAATTAACTGGAGTAAGATAAAGTGTACATTAGTGCATTTAATTAACTATCAATAAATGTGTTGACAGCTTTTAACTAATAATGTGTGTTTCCAATCAAGCGAAATCACAACATGACTATTATTACAGTTTCACAGCTGACCTCTCTGACACACTCATAAAATACTGTACAATTTGCACCGGTTTTACAGACATGCAAAATTCTTTAAGTCTTAAAGTTGGCATTGTGTTATTGTCAATGTCTTTTTGATAATCTTTTTCTTCTTTCAATCTTATCTCATCCCTTTGATTTTTATACAGAGAGCTAAGGAAAAAAACACATTCCCTGTTTGTCCGCCGCTCTGATGTAACTGACCTCACACATGAAGATATCAAAGATCCTGGTGGCAAACGGCAGAGGGAAGGAGGTGAGGAAGATGGTGAGGAACCAGGACGAGGCGTACATGGAGGTGTGGAAGCTCTGAGCCTGGAAGTGCACGTGAAGCTCCGGCAGTTGCTCCTGGAAGTCAAAATGTGAGCATTTGGTCACATTCCCGAGAAATACAGCCCCGTCTGAGAGCAGGCCACGTGTGAAGCGCCTACCTGGATCATGTACTCAAACTGGTACATGCAGAGTCCCAGCTCAGCCATACTGGGTTTGAAGAGCTCCCGTAGCCTGTAGTCCTGCATCAGCTTCACAAACACACAGAAGGCCTCTTCTTCTGGCATCTAGTGATACAACAGGGTGGAATAAAAACCTACAGAGATGTCCTTCAGCTTTTCAAAGAGTCACACTGTTGGCTGCCGGCAGATGAATCAATGTGTGGGTTTGTGTGTGTGGTGAGGAGAGGATTAGTACCTGCATGAGTAGCAGTCCTACAATGAATGCGCTTCCTTGACAATAACCAACCTCGCGGTCCACCAGAGAATAAGCCTGAGGTAGCGAGAACAGGAAGTGTCACAAAAACCTTCTCTATAAAAAAACCACCCAAATGTCTTCTGGAGCCAAAGCTGTGGATTTTCCCGAGTTGTCTGTGCACAAAGATGAGCGATTTATCAGAGATGCTACCTTCATGACGTTGAAGAGCACCTCCTGGCCAAAACTGTCTTTCTCCTTGAAGAAGTCGTGTTCGGGGTACGTGCGTGCAATGTCCCTGCGGATCAGCTTCTCGCACGGCGACGTCATCTTCAGCAGTTCCGAGTACTGGTCCTTGATGGGCATGTTCTGGGCACTGCACAACAGCTGCCACACTATCGCCCTGAAGTGGTGCGGAATCCCTTTTCTGACAAGATCCTGTTGAAAACACGGAGATGTTCTTTAAAAAGTTTTATTCCATATTTGCAGTGTTTTGAATTAGTCAAGGCTTGTAAATCTCTGAGCTTCAAACAATTACATTAAGATTGAGGGAGCTGTGATTCTGCAATAACAAAGTAGATGATGCGAAAAATATCTTTTAGTAACTTAGACAAAAATAGAAAACAACAAACAAATTAACAGCAAATTAAATTCTATTATCGTTCATTTTGAGAAAAAAAGGTTATTTGAATCAAAAAATTGTGCTGTGATTTACCACAGACTTCACTCAAAGCAGAATAGAAAGTCTTTCATATGTGGATTTTATTATCTCTAGAATTTCATGAAATAGTCACAGAACAAAACAGAAAATTCAAAGGCTTTATCTGGATGGTTTATTATGAAATTTGGATTCAGCTTAATGTAGAGAGACAGAGCCAATGCTGGATAGAAACTAAAAAAGTAAGAAAATTTGGACTTTTCTTAACTTTGATGAATCCATTTTTAAAACAGTTTGCAATTGATCGAGCAGCTAAATTGATTAATCGTTCGGCCCTCACGGTTCTTTCTGAGTGTTCATCGAAGAAAGTGAAATAGTGAAAACAAGCCGACTGGTTTCCTGCGGAGAGAAGGAACAGACACCAGCATTTCTTACAAAAGCACGGCCACAGGCGTCATCTGTGCTCTTGTATTTGTTCTCCAATCTCAGCGCAGTGTGCATCCCATCATAATAACACCGTTTCCACTGACAACAATGAGTTTGTCATCGGGCTCTTTGCAGTGTCATTTGTTTCCATATACTGCAGCTCGTAAGATTTGATTAAGCAATTTCCTGCTATGACATGGAACACTGGTCATTCCCACTATGATGAGAGTGTGTGTGTGTGTGTGTGTGTCCGTGCGTGCGTGCCTTTGCGTGTGTGTGTGTGTGTGCATCTGGTCAGCGCAGGGTGCATCTGGGGCAGAGGTTCACCCACACAGGCTTTCAGCAGGAGATCTCACTCAGAGGTTAGATGAGACAGAGCAAGCTTTGTGCAGGAACAATCCACCATCTTATTTCTTGACTGTTTAAATGAAAGCTTCTTTGTGCATCTGCTTTTAAACTGTCTTTATGTTCTCGACCCAGTAATTGTCGGTGACAGGCTCCGAAGTAGCCATAGCATCATCAAACTGGAGAGATTTAGCATAGATGTGCAAGAATAATACATTCTGTAGTAACGGGTGGGTGAAAACCTCCAGGGCTATGCTGACAAAGACAAAAAAACACATGAGGTTTCCTTCCTATATGCCACAGAAACTGCTTCGCGAGAAGCCGAGGGGGAAACAAAAGAAAATTTGTGGAGGCCTCAGCAGTTATGATTAATATACAAGGGTGGTTGCATCCATCTGGTCGTCACTACTTCTCTTAAATGATTTTGGAACACCAGTCAAATGCTCGGGGGACCTTCACAAGACTTCCCCATTTGGACACGCAATGCAAAGAGACACCTCGCTCAGACAACTTTGCCCTTTTTTTATTCCGTTTGCATGTCTCCACTTCACCACATCTTCTTGTATGTTGTTTGCACTAGTGTTGGAGTACTCAAGACTAGTTTTGGTCTTCAGAATGGTCTCAGGACCACTTTTTGAAAGCTCGATCTTGTTTCGGACTCAAAAGCATCTTTACTGGGTCTGGTCTGGTCTGGGACTGAGTGGACTCTGGATTAAGTATCCAGAGTGGTGCAGACCACCACTGCCGGACTTTTAGACTGTGCCTTGCTTTCCACAACAACAACCAATACTTCCAATCATGGGTAGGTTGATTATTTCCCCCAAGTTGCAGCCTCTGCCTTCTTATTAAATGTCTTCATCTGATTTCAGTCAATTTAGAAGCCGCATTCACCTGACAAATCCACATCTGATTTTGCTAGGTAAAACAAAAAAGCCTCAAATGCTTGAATGAGTGGAAATAGCTGCCTATGCACCAAGATACATGGACAATGGACAACATTATGCTGTTTAAATAAAAATAATACAGAGGCTGTTTTTGTTTCTGTAAAATGTAGTTAAAAAAGAAAACTTTCTGTTCCGTTTTATGATCATCTTTCTTTGATGTATACACGCTTGTCCTGACCTTCTGATGTCTTGTTCTCGTCTCAGGTCTTGGTTCCCTGTGGTCTTAGCAAAGTCTTGTCCTCTGTTTGTGCGCTCTTGACTGTGACACTAGTCTGTAGTGTCATCATGACTGCAGCTTCTTTAAAGCTTTGCAATAAAATGAATGTCATTTTTTAAAAACTTTTACTGGCAGTCACTGTCACTCGTTCCTAGTGTCCTGGATCTGCATAGTTATACTTCTACTTCTCAGGTTAGTGTGTTTATCTCTGCACACACACACACACATTCAGTATAATGACACACAGTGACCGCATAGCGTTAGCATGAAGCATCAGAGTCCTCGCTGTAAAAAAAGCCAACCTAAAATAAGCTTTGACCGTCAAGAACAAAAATAACAAGTTCAAGGACAACACTCCAGGGTCACAGAGAACAAAGATAGCCATTGAAAGCACCACTGGACCAAGTAAACATCAACACAGTTTGGCCTCGAAGGTGAACACAAATGGCAGAGAAACACATGTCAATCTGAGAGAGAAAAAGTCTGAAGATCAGCTCTATTATTATGAGGTCAGAGCCTAGAAACAGCCTTATGTTACCTTCTGTTCTTTGCGTTGGCCAAACTAAATGTAAATATAATATGGTTAGTCATGTACGGTGTTTGGTAAACAATGAGAAGGTGCATGAATATCTAAAATGTAACACCGCAGACTACTCTGCCTGGGTCCTGGGCCGGGCAGTAAGCTCTTAATGCTGCCGGGCCGTAAGCTTTTAAGTCGGTCTGCTTGAGACCTGGCTGTCACCTCACAGGTAGTCGTGCACGCCCGGTCTCACCTTAAGCTGCTTCTCCTTCTTCTTGCGCACCTCCTCCCACTCGTTGACGATTCGGCCCCACAGGATCCATGAGTCCTCCTCCAGGTGAGAGAGATTGGACGAGGCGGAGGAGCTGGACACCAGTGAGGAGCCGCTGTTCCGCCTGGAGCCATTCATGGAGCGCAGAGATTTGCTGTCTGTCTCCAGCAGCCTGTAAGTGAAACGGTGAAGCAGAAGGATGCAAGACAAACTGGAGATGAATATTAAAGGCTTATCTTTGTCAAACAACACAACCCTCTTAATCAGAAGTGTCACGTCCAGTACCAGGTACAAGGTGTGGGCCTCTTTCATAAAAGCATCTGCATGCTCAGGTTTTGCATGTAGACAGTTTTGGTACAGACTGTATTGCTTTTTGGTGCTACCTTCTTGGCATCTGAAAACAGCCCACCAGGTAGCAGCTACTAAAACATGACGTTCATTCCACTGATAAGTCACAGAGAATCATCACTGCACACATTAACAAACAGCAACATTCAAGCACTGCTGGTTCACCTTCACAGCATTTGCTCATTCATTGAAGGGGAAGATCTGTGGTCAAAACACATAATAGTTAAATGTCTTTATACTCTGGCCAGTACAAGTTTGCACTACCTCACCACTGAGGGAGTATGTTTTTTGTAATTGGAAACAACCCAGTTCCAAGGCCAGTAGAGTAGTGTAGAGGTGAGCCAGTACCATGTGGAAACATGCCGTTAGTTCCAATTTCCATCATGAGATTGACCCTACAGAAACTGGATTGCCACTGGAATGCCACTATCATATTCAACAACAGTAACCAACTATTTCCCATGTGCTCATGAAGGCACCATCTCCACGTCCTCAAGAGACTCCACTTGCTCTCATGCTGAAATATTAATTGAAGGTGATTTTCACCATTCTTACCCCATGTTTTCTCTTTATCAATCTACAGCTGGAAACGGGCTCTCCGGAATGCCAAATTTGCTGCCAACACCTCTGCATTACTGAATAAAGCTATTATCTAGGTTCAAACCCATTTTTGTTTTTGCCAATTGCAGTCACTCATGATATGGTGGTCCATGACACAATTATTACCCATCAGGGGGTTGGCTTTGAGGTATGCAGTGTCTTCATCATATATCATGTACACAAACGGAAACATACAGCAGTGGCTTGGCTTCTCTTAAATGGAATCTCACTGGAATTCAAGCATGCCATGGTGGGTGGGCATGGGACAATGAATGGAGTAGTTGAAGTGTTGGCACAGTCATGCCACAGTGCAGAGTGCAGTAGATGTACAGATGACCAACCAGTTGCTTTTAAGTATTTAACATCAAGAAACTCCAAGCTGATCACCCACTACAACGGCAGTACTTTCAGTGTAATCTTTCCAATTACTCCTCCAATGCACTGATCCATTTACTCCGATAGCCTCCAGCTGTTACATCATGTCTGGCTTTTGAGCTTTTGACAGCTGATTTGTGCTCATATCACTTCATCATTTCTTTATTTCTATGGCTTCTCTGACTGTTGTAGCATTTCCCTATGCTAATGACAAATGGCCTGCCGACAGGACTTCATCTACATACTCATATGCGTGAGAACAGTTTTGGCTGTGGATGCACATTTCACGCCTCCTACTTAGGATCTTCGCATTTTCTTCTGAGAGAAAAGTAACACAATGCAAGAGACTTGGCAGCATTTCTAAACCATTTAAAACAAGGGATAAAGTACCAAAAAAACTGTTTTGTGTGCTACAACTAGAAGAGTGAGTATACAGAAAAATTACAAATCAATATTTGCTCTCACCTACACTAGATGGAATTTAAAGCATGTGACCATTGACTTATTACAATGTGTCATATACATGTTAGTGTTTATTCATTTGAGCAAAATAATTGCCAAAGAACCTCAGCTATGAAGTTGTGCTGAAGCTATTTATTTGCCTTAAAAGGAAATCCTCCATCCGGGTTATACCAGACCATTCAGACCTCCACATTGAAGCATTGCAGGTCTCATTTTTACTGACATCACCTTCACATTCAAGCTAAACTCCATAAAGATCCATGAAGAAGAGAACATTATGCAAAATCAACAGGCACAGTGTGATGTGCTTGAGAGGAGGACGGTTTGTTTGGGCCCTATAAATCTACTAAATATAGAATACAGACGGAAAACTTGCGAGCTGAGGATGGAAAAAAAACCCACTAGAATGAATGTTAACATCAAAGACATCCACATTTTTACTACAGGGCTACAATAGAGGACGTGATTTAAAAAAGACACTTGTTTATTGGAGTTTATTAATTGTAGAATGACTTAAACCCCCCAAACCAAGCTATGTGTCCTCTTATACACACTTTCACCCTCAAGCAGTTGAAGAAGTGGAAGCAAAGATGTTAAAATCGACTTCTTTTCATTTAATTGCCTTATCAGATATCTTTTTCAAAACATCTTCGAGAACATAAGCAAGAGGATTCCAAACACATGGTTGGTTCATCAATAAAACATTTTAGGGAAACAAAAAATCTTAAGTTAACTTAAAAATGTTTGGACATTTTCAACTTCAAGCTAGCAAATATGGTCGCTAATAAAAACATGGTCGCTTATAAAAACAAAAACTAAGGACCGTATAAACAAAAGTGGTGATTTAGCGTAGGAAACATCTATCCTATTTTCATGTAAATGTATTATCAGCCTGAAGGGATTCCTTGTGCAGAATTAAGAGTGAATTAAAAGAAGATTAAAAATGGTTAGTTTTGGTGAGTGCACAGCAGCAGTGCCACTCAAAATTCCCACGCTGTGCCGGTAAGCGAACTATCTGTTGTTGAGTGCAGTCTGTTGAGTGCACTCACACACACATACTGTACACTAATGGAAGTGTGTGATCTGAGACGCAGCATATGCCTCGACTTGCCTGTATAATTGAACACCTTTATCTGTGGTCATCATCGTGGGTGTGCTGCTGCGGATGTGCATATCCTCCAAATAACTGTTTGCATGGCAGGTTAGTCTTGAATTGTTTTGCTTTATTATGAGTTGGGGACAGTATTCAGCAACAAGGTGGCCTAATCAAGGATCAATACGCAGAGAAAAGAAACTCTGACTCCCAACCTGTAAGCGACGGCGAGCTTCACGACAGACACACAAAGGCTCAGACACCTGATCTCGGAAAAGGGCCGATGCCTCTGCATTGGATCCCGTGAAGTCACAGAGTGTGCTCCCAGGATGGATAGGGTTACAGCCATTTAGGTCATGTGGGAGGGAGGGAGGGAGGGAACAACACGGCCACAAAGACCAGCCTCCAAGACAGCTCCTCTCTTGTCCTCGGCTCAGACATAACGTTTAAAAAGCAAAGAAAAGGAGCATTTTATCGCTCGACATTAGCAGGAAATTGTCAGTTTTTCAAAGTCAACGGCCATAAGCGCCATGGCAAGAGCTTTTGTTACACATGAACTGTAACAGATGAACACTGCTGCTAATAATTCACCAGTAGTCACACACACACACTATGCAATACTCATAACGTTGTACAACGAACGAACAATGTTTGCAGTGACTAAAAACAATTACGAGACCAGTTTAAAAGCTAAATCATTTGGCCTTACATTCCCTTAATCAGAGTGTATGGCTGTTTTTAGTGCCGTGGCATCAAATTTCATCTCATTACAGCAGAACAAGCCTTAAATATAACACCTTACCAAGACAAACTCATGATGCAGGGATTTTAGGACAAGTGGAGGAATGGCTGTAGGATTGACGGAGTGAAGCGGTCTAGGTCCTCCGTCCTCCTCGTCTGTATGTGTGACACTACTGAGCTCGTACCTTTTATCTGCTCTGCAGGGTACAAAGGCCTCTGCAAACACACACACAGTTGGGAAGTCAGTGCAGGAGAGTTTGGCATGAACACAAATGTCTCCTTATCCTCACTTAATCTATATAGTGCACCTGTGTAAAAACAGTGACGGCCAAACTAGAAGATTTTTGTGTGTGAAGGTTCACAAGAAGACTTCATTGTGGAGTAGGAGGGGAGCTGCAGCAAAGAAATTTGCCTCCTAAAAGGGCCCAGCTGTGTCTCTACATGTTGGGGTGGAGGCAGTGGGTCAAAGGTCAGATGAAGTATGAGCCCTTTGACACTCCAACTTCTGTTGAACAGATGTGGGTTGACGCCGACCGCAGTGCTCGGTGCATTGGACAGAAAAATAAAACACTTCGAGCCTGGCTTTATTCTACCCTGATGAGAAGGAACCTCAGCACAAATGTGTCACATTTAGAAGCAGCTGTTGTAGGCGTAATGATGACTCATCAGCCTTTACATTCAACAAGAACTGATCTGTCTTCCTCCCTGGAGTCTCTGTGACACCATGGCCGACTCTTGAACTGCTTGCTCGGTCTCCATGCTGACACCGAGCAGAGAGAGCTCGGCCTGAGCGAGAGTCTCAACAGGGGAAGAATTCACAAAGCTGGCAGTGGATGGTGGTGTTACGTCATCCTTGTACAGATCTGTTAACAACGATACCAACAATGGAAATCCAGACAAGTCTCTTACCGAATCCAACTAATGAATTAATCTATCAATCACTGACACATAAGGTTTCACTTTAATGTCTCTAAAATAACCCTATCGACATACATGCAGCATAATTGGAATCTACAATGTGTCCCATGGATCATCATGGTTATCTTCATGTGATGGTTTATATGTAGACAGGTAGAGAATGCAGCTAAACACCGTGGTGCTGTCAATGGCAACAGTAGATGGTGATGCCGCGTGGATCTTTTTGCTGTAATGATGTTCTTAGTTTCCTGCCATCTGATGGACTCCATGTGGATTCAGCAAGGAGGACAGAACTGCTACAAAAAATTAATTTTGTGGTTCCTTTTGCTATGAGTGTTGTGTAGGAGATACTTTTAAAGTTCACCTTCTTGGGGTATTTGACACAATTTCAATTATTTGCCAGAGGCCCAAAAACATTATTTTAAAAGTTTTTCCCTGCAAATTCAGCTTTGGTACTTAATTTCAGCCAGTATAGACGTCGCTCTGTACACAGAAATGTGTACAGATACAGCTCTCCTGAGAACGGGCTGTACCTGTGCCTGTACCTTAAATGTCAATGAGCTGTGTGTGGCCACGCCCCCTCCACGCTCCTATTGGCCAGGGGACGTGGCTTTCGCTGGTGTACGTTCTTAGCGTACAATACGCTGTTTTTTACGGCAGAAACAGCATCGTTCAACCGTATCTACTTGAACCATAATCGGACACAGAAGTAGAGGTTCTCATTCCCAAACATGTTCAGATTCTGCGGCTGCAGCAGGACGTTTCAGAATGGTTGGTTAAATTTTTCTAAAACTCTTATTTTGTTCATGTGTTGTTTCCGTTACTACCATTTAGCTAACGTTAGCTCCAGCTAATAGTAAGGCTCATCTTATCTGGGAGGCTGGTCGACAGCAGCCTCCACTACAGCCGGGGGGAGTGGCCAATGACTTCCACATTACAAGTTTCCAACTCTCAGATCTGCTCCTTTTAGCAAACAATGGGCAAAAAATGGAGAAAGCAAGTAAATGAGCTGACAGAATTTTTTCATTTTTGGACCTCTTACTCTCATGCTAAGGGGATACATATGACTGTTAGAAAACCTTCGGAAAATGAATTTGGCTCGGAAGCTGACCTTGAAGCCACCAAGACCCATGAGATACGATGAAGACTCCAGGTTTAAAGCCAGCGACACAGTTTCACGCTGAATGGTGTTGATGTGTGGATTTGCTATATTACATGGAACAAGTTCTGGTTGTTAGTGCGACCCAGAGAGACAGCAGTATTTAAGAGACACAGGTTGTTAGTGCTACTATTCTACTCAGGAATGAGATCGGTCTTAATCAGGCTGAAAAATCCCATGCACTCAGGTGAAATGTTTAAACTAGTCTACCTGAAACTAAAGCTGAGCACTTCACTCTTGTGAATCTACATTCACTTCGTCATGGGATCATTTGTGTGTGTGGGAACATGGTCCATATGGGGGGCATGATGTCAATTAGCAGCAGCCAAATGCACATAGAACAAAAAGTTCCTCAATCAAGCCTCTACTCAGTCTATGTCCTCCAGTTAGCAGGTAGGCAGGTTGCAACGTGTCTGTATGTTGCTCACGTGTTGAGTGGATCAGGACAGGTGTGGTGTGGCTACACATGCTGACTCTGAAGCAGGTGGAGTGTGGAACAAAATAATAATCCTGCCAAGGTGAAGTTTCCTGTGCTGCACAATCAGATTGATCGTTTTTCACCCATCACAAGTTGAAAATTGCTTAAAAGTGAGTAGGATTTACATTAAGGAGTTCTAATGAGGAGACTGATGAACATCTGGGTGGTTGATGATGCATTAGATGGACAATATAATATTTCTGCCACCGTGGATCTCTTGATAAAAACAATAAAAAGGTGCAGCAACATTGCATCACTGGAGGGGTCATTTTCATTGCTAACATAAACATTAGGAATCAAAAACGGTTTAGTATATATGTTTATTTATATAATATTTGTTTTTTTTCATTTATGTTACTCAATCTCCTGGCACAGTATCTGGCAAATAAATGATGGAGAAATCCAATACTATAATACTTGGTAAAACAATCGCGACAGAACTGTTTTAAGAGCATGTTGTACATTATTATTACTGTTTGGACTGCGCAGTATGTCTTTACAGGTTGAGGCATTAAGATATGAATTTAAAGAATTATGATGGCTTACATAATACAATCTATTGGGGTTGAAAGCTAAAATGAATTTAGACAGGAGTTCAAGAGTTTCCCTCTGGCAAAATGTCACACTGGCAGGAAACCAAGGGAACAAGCAATCTCACACTTCTCCAGTATCTCACAATATAGATTTGTCGGATGTCTGCACTGCCAAAACAAGGTCGCTACAGGAACTACTCTGTCTATTGACTCTATGAACATTTGCATTACTTATTGAGTTTCCCCATTGTTGCATAAAATCAAACAGTTACGGTGACAGCGGTAGGACCTTACCGATTCTGCTCCTCGAGCTTGGCAAGGAGCTCCACATCGTCTGGGCTGAGCTGCCCCGGCGAGGACGGTGAGAGGCCCGGCGAGGACAGAGACGTGGAGGAGGAGGTAGCAGTGGTCTGCAGGGACGTGGGCGTGGCCACCTGGCTAGCCATCTGACTGACCGTGTGGGACACAGAGTTCTTCACCCATGAGAGAGTAGAACTCAGCTTACCAGCAACTTTGTCTGTCGCCACCTAAACAAGATGGAACAGGAGTTCATCAGATACAGCACCTTTGATTCTTATTGGTTTTGGATTGTTATACACTTTATTTGTTGTCTGTCACTTGTAATGAGTAATCTAATTGCCTTCCTTGAGACGCATGAAACTCCCATTTTTGTCACAAATGAAGGGCTGGTCACACCAGCAGAATCACTGCAGTCGCTTATTTTTCAAACTTGTCAAAAGATTAACTGACCTGGCTTTTTGTAGGACAATGATTATTTGCTTTACAGTTAGTCAGCTAACAGTTAGGTTTTAGGGTTCTCTACTGGTTTCTTTAATAAAATTCAGTGGCATGTTTCATCACTTAAGACTGTTCAACACACAACAAAGTTGTCCATTGTTCAGTCATATCAAATTGTTGTAGTTTACAGAGGAAGACAATCTTCACGTCAAGTACATCTCCAAAAATCACAGAGCATTAATTCACCTCATATCAACATAGTAGTAGTCTCTATTTACAGCAATGCACAGTGCCACCACCAATACCGTGCAAAAAATGAGCAGTGACGGGACCTTCATACCTGCTATTCCATGGCTATCAGATGCAATAAACTCCACAGAATATATCAATTATTTGTTATTGAAATGTACAGAGTCAAAATGTGACTGACAGCTTTCTGAGCCTAACCCAGTCTTCTGAACCTTTGGCCGGTTTAATAACCCACTGCCCTGCAGTCATATGCTGATCACATTGTCAGGGAGGGTCAAAGTGCTCCTGCAGAGATATGATGTCTTTAGGTATGCAGCAGGAGCGGGAAGTTCCACTCTGAGCTCAGCAAAAAAACTCCAGCAGAGATTTAACCCCACACCTGATACACACAGCCTGGTTTTAACCCCACAGGAAGTGTGGATTCTGCCACCAGACAGGAAACCAATCACACCATGTGTCTTGTGTAAAACGATGAGTCATTTCTCCATAATGAGGGAGCAAGACGTGAACGTGGAGAGAAAAACAAAAGGAGGTGGAGGAGAAGACTGCGGTGACTGTGGTGACAGGAATGTGTACAGTTACAGACTCAAAATA
>CAESWR010001114.1:321125-333119 GCA_903171835.1 Mullus surmuletus | reverse complement strand
GGCGTCACGGTGGTTGTTTGTAACCGGCGTCTCGCCTCGATCTCCCGCCCTCTCCTCCCGCTCAGGCCGGGTTTTAGCCGCTGTCTCACCGCCCGTGTGCGGGTCGTCAGCCGGGCTCAGCTCGTGTTAGCTGCTGCCCTCCATCGGCTCTCCGTGCTAACGTTAGCAGCCGCTGACAGCCACAGCCGTGCACACATGCTGACATGCTGACATGCACACATGGTCATCCGTCCAGGAAGTCTTACCTTTGTGTCAGAACAATCTAACCCCATGTTCCTCCATGTCTCCACGCAGGGTTTCGTTAAAGTGGTGAAGAACAAGGCCTACTTCAAGAGGTACCAGGTCAAGTTCAGGAGGAGGAGAGGTGAGACATGCTTTGACAGCGACACCAACATCTATCAGTCTTTATGGTTCAACTTCTAATCCTTTTGTTCCCCTCAGAGGGAAAAACCGACTTCTTTGCTCGTAAGCGCCTGGTTGTACAGGACAAGAACAAGTACAACACGCCCAAGTACCGGATGATCGTCCGTTTCTCCAACAGGGACATCGTCTGCCAGGTGAGATGATGTTGAGGTTTGATTTTTAAGACTTGACCTCAAATGTCTCCCCTTCCAAGTTTAATAAACAAGCTGTTTGTGTGCCACAGATTGCCTATGCCAAGATTGAGGGTGATATGATCGTGTGCGCCGCCTACTCACACGAGCTGCCCAAGTACGGAATCTCCGTGGGCTTGACAAACTACGCCGCAGCCTACTGCACTGGTCTGCTGGTGGCCCGCAGAGTACGTACACCTCCGGCTGTCCAAACCAGCTCCACGTTCAATAGATTACTGCTCAAAGTTTAGATTAAAGTACTGGCAGATGTCCTCAGGCTGCACAAGTGGCCTTAAAAGATTGTTTGAACCTGTTAAACTAACTGCGTAGAACCTCAAACTTCAGGGTAAGGTTAACATGTGGTGTCCTTGCAGCTTCTGAACAAGTTTGGCCTGGACAAGGTGTACGAGGGTCAGGTGGAGGTGACTGGTGACGAGTTCAATGTGGAGAGCATTGATGGTCAGCCAGGCGCTTTCTCCTGCTACCTGGACGCCGGGCTCACCAGGACCACCACTGGCAACAAGGTTTTCGGTGCCCTGAAGGGCGCTGTGGACGGAGGCCTGAGCATCCCACACAGGTAACCGGGACAACGCGTCGGGGGGTGGGAGTGCGGCTTACAGGGATTTATTTCGAAATGATGTTTGCACTGGAGGTTTTGAGTGATTCTGAAATTGCTCTCGGTATGAAACGAGATGATGAATGTGGTTTGTGTCAGACTAATTTGCACTTTGGTGACCGGATGCTCGGCTGCTGAGGATTTAACCCCACCACTTGGTATGGAACACAATCTATAACCGATAGATTTATGACAACTCAGTTGCACCCTGGTGTTGTGAACATCGCCACTGTCGAGTGTAGTTGAGCTGCACCTGTGCGTCTCCTACCATGACTGGTCACTGTTAAAGTGCTCCATGGTTGTGGAGTGAATAACAGCATTCTCAGATTTACCTTTATTTACCGCCTTCAGTCGCCCACAATGCGTCAAGGTTATTCAATGAGATTTCAGTGGTTTCAGTCAACACAACCCACGCCATAAATTTAGTCCAATTTTATGCATTAACTGAAGTGTCAAAGTTGTCAAACTAAATTGCTATTATTGCCTAACTTTCCCAATATGTTAGATGATTGATGGAATGGAAAAACACTGCTTGGTTGTAATTAAAATCACGGCGAAACGGTGCAGCGCTGAGGTGTGGATCAACAGTCACCACTCTGCCTTGGAGGAGTGGCACCAGGCCATGTGGTCAGGTGTTAGGCGCTGAGCATTGTCATGATTTTATGTGTGTTTAAGGAATCACATTAAATATTTGGTGTGTGTGGTCTCAGATTGGGGTCAGCAGCCCTCATGACCTTCCTCCCTGGCTCTCCCCGAACCTGGGTGTCCTCGCACTTGGATCCGAAAGTGATTAAGACTGTCTGCTGCTCCTCTAAATGCAGAGCGAGGCACCATTCCCTCTCTAGGCACAATATTCATGGTCCAAAAAGGGCTTGTGTGATACTGTGTCATAGTAATGTAGAAATGGGTCCAACAATGGGCAAACGCTTTCACATTTTGGCAGTAAGAAATTCATTAATCATCTCGTTATCCAAAATAGCAGAACTAAAAGATTGACCTTTTGAAAAGATGAACTTGAGACACCAGTGTTGTCAGTTTGCTTGCAAACGTCACCTTTCCAGTCCAGTTGCTCCTGTTTCTTTCTACTGATCAGTTTAAATGTGTTCACTACCTGGAGGGATCATACCTTTGGAATGGATCCCACCTGCATGAGAAGTTTATACAAAATATATTGATATTTGAGGTCACTTAGTCAGGTTAGAAACCATTTAACATTGGCCAACTTCCCTTTTTGTATCCCTCAACTGAGATCCTGTCAGTTTTGGATCAGTTGATCGGTTTAATAGAACAAATATCCAGGCTGAATGTTATTGATGGAATAAGTGATCATCAAGATGCACGTTTTAGTGTTTGTTAGAATTCTTGAACTTGCATTCACTGCACGTAATAAAATAAAGGCTGTAATGCAGAGCTGTTAATGGGGAGTTTTAAGGCTACAGAGTTGACTGACCCTCTGCCTCTTCCACACCAGCACCAAGCGCTTCCCTGGGTATGATGCAGAGAGCAAGGAGTTCAATGCTGAGGTTCACCGCAAGCACATCTTGGGCATTAACGTGTCCGAGTACATGAGCTACCTGATGGAGGAGGACGAGGATGCCTACAAGAAACAATTCTCCCGCTTCATCAAGAACGGAGTCGCCCCTGATGCGGTAAACCAATCCACCTCACTCTCTGCTAAACTTGTGACGTGTGTGTGTCTGTCTTTGTCTGTGTGTCTGTCTGTCTGTGACTCGCTGAATGAGTAAAGATGAGCAAAAATGTTAAAATGACCATAGTGGCAAACGCCACATGACCTAAAGTAACTTTTTCTTATCAATATCAATATATATAATATATAATATCAATATCAAAAATAAATAAATAATGCAGCACACTGGGATTTTATTTCTGCCAAAATTGTGTCCCCATCCCTGATGAGATTGAGGAAATAAAGGTTAAAGCCTATGTGGTATGGTTAAATGTAGTCTGGGATTTATTTATTTCAAAATTTCTGTGGCTCGGGAATTGGACCTCAAACTAACACCAGCTGGTAAAGCAGGTTCTTCCAACAACTAAATGTTGTTTTCCGTTTTGTTTTCCCACCCTCACTTGGCATCTGGGATACACAACTTGAATCTGTTCCGTCGTTAAAGGCATACAACATGCAAAATAACAATCTGGATGCTTCATAAGTTTTTCAATATTTATTTGGATAACAATATCTTGATATTTAATGCATTTGGGTAAATCAGTAGTATTGGGCTTGACCTGTCAAGTCAATGCAACTCATGATTTGTTAAATATATTCAAACATTCTTTCAGATCGAGGAAATGTACAAAAAGGCTCATGCTGCCATCCGTGAGAATCCAGTACATGAAAAGAAGCCTCCCAAAGAAGTCAAGAAGAAGAGGTACGTGTTTGTTCAATTGTCTTAGAAATCTGCATCTTAAAAATTGAGGGTGGAGGATGTACCCATCCACTGAGAACCATCCACCCTCAGAATCAAAAACTGAGCTAAACATGTCGGGAAGTAAAAAATTATTTTTAAAAATTATGATTCCACCTGTCTCAAAGTAGTCTAGTTTTACCAGACTTCTAATTTGTAAATGCTATTTGGTCTTGCCTTTGACTCAGGTGGAACCGTGCCAAGCTCTCTCTGGCCCAGAGGAAAGACCGTGTCGCCCAGAAGAAGGCCAGCTTCCTCCGGGCTCAGGAAAAGGAGGATTCAGACTAAACCAGTCTGCATTGTTCCTATGCATAAATTTGTTCTAATAAATATGGAAAAGAGTCACCTCTCGTGTGCTTCTTATACTTGGTCTATCCTTGTGTCAAGGACTAACAACCCTTAACAATCAAAGTACAGTTAAAAAATGGAAAGTGTGACAAATTGTGTATCCTCAAATTGGCAAGTTTTAGAGTTGTGCTTACTCGGGCAGATAAAACATTCCTACAATTTTAACAAAGACTAACCCTTTACGGGTTCCAACATGCGCAGTCGCTGTTTTCACAGGTACATTAGCCGATTAACATAACTTGATCTGAAAGTGACTAACGGCTTTATTAACTATTTAAAGGTAAAGTTGGAGAATGGTAGTAACGTGTCCATGATAATTTTACACCATACTTAGTTTCTAACCGGAAATGTAAAGGGGGCAGATAGTGTCTCATGCCTCTGTGCAATGCCTGCTTATTTGTTAGGAGTCCTTGGTGTGTGAAATCTTCTTCCACAGCAAAGTCTTGAGATTGTTGAGGATTAGCGAGTGTTCTATCTCCATCTGCTCTGCGGATCCTTTCAAAGCAATGCAGGCATACAGTTGCTTCTCCAGCTCCTCGCGCACATCTGACGGCGCTCCCCTCAAAATGTAATCCTTGAGTGTGTCGCAGGCTTTGGCCAAGTTTGGCCTTGTGACCTCCGGAGTACAACGGTGTTTGGTGAGGTCACAGGAAGTGAGACAGTCTGCCCCGTAGAAACAATCCTCATCTACGTCGCAGCGCTGCTGCCTAAGGTCTTCTTGGAAGATTACTTCTGGAACAATGTACTGTGCATCCATCACCTTCAGGTCGTGCTTGTCGTTGTAGCCAAAACTACCGGCACTCACATCACACATGAGGAAGCTGCCAAAAGTGCCGTGGAACACGTCCTCCACCAGCTCCAACAATCCGATGGAGATCTTGGCCTTGTGGGGCCAGGAGGGGGTGAACCACTGGTCCATGCTGCGGCGCAGACCTGTAGGAATCCACAGCTCAATGATCCACGGCAGACTAATGCCATACAGTGGAGAATACGGCACCTTCTCCATCACGTAGAGGTCCCCACAGAAGCCCAGCAGCTTTGGGGTGTGCTCTCTATCTTGCAGCACTAACGCCAGCAGGAATTCGTTGAGCTGTAGCAGAGCCCACGTGGAGCGAGCTTCAGGGAGTGAGATCCGGCCATCCTTATTGGCATCAGCTATCGACAGGACCTGGGCCGCCAGATTCGCAACATTGGCCTGCTCATCCCCGACTTTAGTCTGTAGAGAAAATGTGAAGCCTCTGACTTAGATTTGGGTATTTGACAAACGTAACATTTGTACTTGGTGGTAGTTTGAGCTCTGACCTTTAGGTGGTTGAGAATCATCTCTCTGAACTTCTCCACTGATGTTCCCTTTGTGGGTTTGTCAAAGGCCACGGCCTCCTTCCTAGGCTCCATCTCCGTCTCTAGAGTGTAATGAGTAGCCTCTTCCATTTGGCATTTTATGACGCCCTCCAGGTCTCCCCAGCTCCCAGAGTACACCTGAGAAGATGAAGCCAACGCAAAGTGTGGGTCGCCTGTGGGTTAATTACAGCAACAGTCGGGTCGGCACTGTGACAAACTACTCAACTCCAAATTGAACATTGCTGACAACATTTCACTGTGAAATCCTCTCTATTTTAACCAGAACCAAAGTGGGATGATGGTACTCGGAATTGCTGTCCTTGTCCTAATTTTAGTATATTGATTATTTGGTGTGCCGTTTGAGGAACACCAGCCTTGGCCATCTATTACGCAAGTTCAGAGTTTTTTCTCTGAACTCTAATGATGCTGAAATAGACTCAAATCATTTAATCTGCAATTTGTTTACAGATTTTCTTCTTCATCTTCCAGCTCAGTTTGTCTTGACATTCTAGCCCACATCAATCAATGAATTTGTAGCCCACATCCATCGATGACGTAACAGTTTACGAGAAAAGTGATTATGGTACCAACAACAAGCTAACCAACAAGCTTTCAGGTTCTGAACACATTTTTCTTTCGGTGTCAACGCGCAGGCGAACTGGGTTTGGGAACTAGTTTGTGTGCATTGACATGTTTCAGCCAATGGAATGGAGTCTAATGCAGCGTGGTTAAACTGTTAAACAGACGTCATCATCTATTAAATTAAAGATTGAAGTCTTTTAATAAGCTGAGTTTCATTTGGGAAGAGTTGAGGCATGGGCCAAAAAAAAAAAGACAAAAATTCATTAAAAAAGAAAACTGGTTTAAAAAAAAAAGTCACCTGGCTGTTTGGTTTGGCAGTGAGGCACTTCCCGAGGTACAGCGTGTTCTTCTCACACAGGCTGCTGCACGCCGAGCCGTCAATGACTCCTCTTTTGTACTTGTCACACTGAAAAACCAGGGGAACACCGTGTGAGTGACATAGTGCAAACCAATTTTTTAAAAGCAGCAGCAGCAGCAGCAGCAACTTCAGTACTCACGATTGCGTTTTTGCAGTCATGGCCCCGGCACAGCTCTGTGTAGGAGGAGTACTCCACATACACGATCCAGCTCCCTACAAACACCGCCAGCCAGGAGAAGAAGAGGTACTTCATATGTAGGTAGGAGAATCTCGCCTGGTGGACACAGTTAAAGGGATTGTCAGTCAGTTAATGGTCAGTTTTTGTGGATGCTCATTTCTGAACACGATGGTATAGGTCAATGTTTCTTAAGTGGGGTTCCTCGGACCCCAGTGGTCCGTGGTATAATTGCGAGGGGTCCGTGAAAATAAAATATCCTTTAAAAAAGATCCAATGACATTTATAGAAATAGGATTATTCTACTCAAATGTGACTGAAACCTTTACCTACCTAAACTACGGAGGGTAACACAGCTTTTTTTCTCTAATATCTTTTTCTCAAGTGTAATTGATTGTATTTTAATAATAACAGATCTCGCTGCTGTATGCATTGCTCAAAATTAATCAAAACTAGTCAGGGGGTTCAGGGCTCCAAAAAGGTTGAGAACCATTGGTGTAGGTGATATTCTGGTGATATTTGTAGCCAGAGGTGGGGTCGGCCATCCGTGCTGTTGCATGCCGAGCACAACTTTGTACTCTCACCATTAAACGATCTGTTCCAGTTTGTGTCTGGCAAAGCACTGACCTTTGCATTGACCTGCTCTGAATATTCTTGGAGGCAACATGAAGTTCCTTTACCTCTTTAAAGTGCCGCAACCAAATGTCGCATTAGTGTGGCCTTGTAGAAACAGTAGAAATAGAAAGAGGAATAATTTGGAGGTAGACGAGATACATTTCCATTTTTAAACAAAAGTTCCTTTCACCAAAGGAACACAGGTTGACGGTTTTTTTTTTTACTTTTTTGGAATCTGTCAAAAATGATTACTGTTATTTTTTTTACTGAATATATGATTAAATGATCCCTATACCATTTAAATATTTCTATCACCTTGTCTGTCTCTTCAGCTCCTCAACCCGGGCACCTAACTAGGTTGTAAATGTACATCAGGAACATATAAGCAAGATAGCATTTGGCATACATTAGCATATGGAGATTGCAGCAGAGCCAACAAAACCAAAGCCGCGACATTCAGAAGGAAGTAAGAAACAAAAAAGAAAGTCCAAAGAGACAAAACCAGAGTAAATGTCACTTTGAGCTGGGCTTCCAGACAGACAGCGAGCTCGGGTTCTTCCATCTGGATCAGTAAGTTCATACTAACCTTACTACCAAATCTGGTCTGCCCAGAGCGAGCACCACTGTGGCAACAGAGAGCTTTTTTTTGATCAGTGTGTGTCATGATTGGTTGTGAACTCGATGTATGTATTTGTGTGTGTGTGTTTTCTGCAAACTTGTGCAAGGATCTGGGAGTGTTTGATGGGTATTTACCACAGTGCAATTACACTAGGAAACTGTAAGAGCACTTATGAGGCGGAAATATAAAATCTCTCCCTGTGCTGCTTTAAAGAGTGACAGATCTATAGAAATACATCCAGTCGTGGTGGGTAACAAAAATTGGAGCCTTTTCTTTTTTCCACCATTTGATTTGCTCATTTTTGAGTTACACTCTCGCTTTGTGTGGATCGTTGTTGTCTGATGTTGGCCGACGATCGTCGATGAAGCACTGCTGAATTCACACTTCAAATGTAAAGAGCCCACACTGGAAAAAGAATGACCACGTTTAAAGAAGTGTAAACACTGTAATTAAGCTCTGATTAGGGATCAGACACACACACGCATTAGCCCAGAGAAAGATGTGGTGTTTTGTTGTCATGGTTGCGAGAAACTCCCGGGAACAGTTATTCTTCGATACGAAGCGTGTTTTTCCAGATCTCCCAGTTTTCTGAACATTTTCATTTGATGAATTTAAATACGTGGGTGTCAGTGGGTGTTGTGTTTTTTTCATGATTGCTCTGTAAACTGTGTCTGTCGCTGCTCGAAGTGGATCAATTAATGTCCCTGCATAGATGGTTGTTCAAGTGTTTTCGGCCTTTGCACCTCAAAGAAAACTGGTGGCGCAATAATAGAGAAGGTTGAGGTTATTCATGGTCAGGTGTTGAACATATGAGCAATGGCTTGAAAATTACCAGCAAATGGTTTGGGGATGGAATCTGGATTTTTGTGCACATTTTATACATATTCATTTAGGAGGAGTCTATAACAAGACAGTTTTAGGCCCTATTTATCTCTTTGTAGAGCAAACCCGCTCCTTTGATTCCTTCTCTCTGACTATGACTACAGCAGCCACTTGAGGGCGCCAGTCATTTGAGCCAAAGCAGGATGGGCCTCATTAGGCAGTGTTAACATCAATAAAACAACAACTGTGTCCTACAAAGGCCAAAGTGAAAAAAACAAGGTCATGAAGCTTCAGTACTTAGAATAGAAGAAGAGTTTAAACTATTAAAAAAATAAAAATAAAATCTTGCTTTGTTTACCCCTTATTGTCCTTGAGCGAGCACTCAGAAATAGATATATAATGGTGCGCTGCTGCGTCACGCTTGAGGATGTCTTTCCAGATACAATGGGCTAAAAGTCAATACGGAAACTTCCTAAATGTTGTTTACATTGGAGTCATTAAGCCAATCAGAGGGGGGACGGGCTGGGGGGCCGGGGTGTGCAGCACAGATTAGAGCCACTCCAAAGTAAGTCCTACCACCAAACGCATCTGCTTCTAAATCGGTTCTCAGTAATTAACAGTAAATGTTGTTTGTGCTTTGGCGCGCCGGTAGCAGAACACTCAGAGCAACTCCAGGCTCATTACGTCGTCACTTGATTTTCATTTTAAATCCGGGCGCGGATCTGCGTGGATTCATCGCGGCATTCCTCCAAATGGAGAAAGAAAAAACCCGGCACACTTTTAGCTTGCGCTCCCTCCCTCCGCTCGTCCATTAACGACTCCCACCCTCTCTGGCTGACAGTGATGGAGTCCCCCGCCTCCACCCCGTGCCCCTCTCACTTCCAATTCTCTTTATTGGCCTAAGTCTCTCAGCCTCCCTCCCCCATTCTTCTTCTCCTTCTTCTTCTTCCCCCTCATTGCTACACACCACTTTATCTGCTCATGATCCATCTGATTCCCACCGACGCTGCTCTTTCCTCTCCGGGCAGTGAATATATTAAAAGCAAACTTCTCTGGTTTATTTGAAGCGTGAAGGCATTATGACATTTTTATGTATGTCTAAATAGATCCCGTGTTCGTTCTCTGCATGTCCCCCCTCTTGTCTGACCCCCCCCATCTTCTCCTTGTTGTTGCTGCCACTGAGATCTTCATGTTCCCACATCTTACCCTATTTGTGTTTGAGCATTTCTGCCTTTGAGCACCTTGAAGACCAACTATTTGAGATTGTGTTCAGGTTTTATTTCATCACGGCAGCCTTTAGGTGCACTGTGAATCCCAAACACAGTATCTATTGTTTGGTGACCACCGTGGGCAGACCGCCGCGTCCTCACTGCAGGTGCTTACGAACTCTGACTGTCATACTAATTAGTCCGGGCTCTTTCGCGGCCCGTTTCTATGTTTAGATCATCGCACAGACGCGAGCCAGAGACCTCCCGGATTGACTGTTCTTTGTTCTCTGCGACGTTAAATCACTCTGCAGCAGCAAACATGTAGGTAGATCATTACCGGCAGTTCCTCGGAGCCATTTGATTCATTAGTATAAAAAATGATCGATCTGCGCAGCTTTAAATCTGTCTCCAGGCATTAATAATAAATGAAGTAAGATATACTAGAAAGGTTGTGGGGAGAGAGACAGCGAAAACATGACTGGACTGTCACAAACAATTACAAAATAACGCATAATTTAGTTGTTCTTGTCTACAAAAATCAAATCAATTATGTCATATTTCCTTGTGCTGTAATTGAGAAACAAGCATCCAATCCTCCTAAACTCGCATTACGTCAATGAAAATGGTTTTAGCGATGGGGAGAAAATGATCCAAGCATCATCCATCCTTTGGCTGAACGGGGCTGGAGCCATTCCCAGCATACACAGACTGGTGTGGTGCACAAATCACCAGTTTATCACATTCCCAGCTGTACACACGCAGTTAGAGTCTCTGCGTTGTGAAGGTATCGTCTAACCTGCGCCGTTTAACATCCATGTTTTCCACAGCTTTGTTTATCGATCGCTTTACCAGCAAATCTGTCCGGCCGAGACCACAACCAATTTAAACACACACACGCACACGCACACACACACACACACACACACACACACACACACACACACACACACACACACACACACAAACACAAACCATGAGTGCTGTGTCTACTTTTTTTTTCCATAGGTGAAATGCATCAAGAACAAAAGGCATTATGGAAATAACACTCAACTTGGGGAAACAAACGTATGGTCGGCCCGGGTCTGATCGATGGGCTTGTGGCTTTCGCTTCTACTCCGCCCGCCGCATTTCCATGTCTGCATTTATGTATTGACCCTTTGTGAAGGCGGAGAGTTACGCAAACATGGCTAATGAGGTGATATTGATTGTGGCTGCTGTGACAGCTATTAATTAGGGACTGGAAACTGTGGCTGTGTGCTGAGGTGGGCGGGGAGGAACTGGTCTGTGGTCGAGCGTCCTCCGCCGAAAACCACCCCGGACAGACATGGTGATGCCATGTTGAGTGCATAGGAACTGATCAAGTACAAAACATGGTGCCAATGGGCTACATAGTGAGTAACTGTTTGGATTTTTGGAAGTAAAGGTCCAATCAGGAGCGGCAGACTGGAGTTCTGACACTTAGTTTTTGCTGCCTGAGCACCACTCATTCATTATGTATGATCATAAGGCCATCCCTCAGAGGGCCCTAGTTAATGGGCTCTGCTGGTTGCCGTGCGTGGCCAAGAGAGCCGCGAAATCAGAGAGGAAATATCCGAGGGCGGCACGGAGCACTGAGGACTTCTCTCACGGCAACAGCGTGCGCACAGATGGGGAGGACCACCTGAGAGAGCCCGTCTACACGCTTGTCGCCGACTCTGGGAGAGGATGCCACACCATCTGCAGATGCCCCACAAAGATCTGACTCATCATGGCCCAGACAGCGGGCGACTCCCACCACAGATACTAACACGCACACGCACACACACACAACACAGCAGGCGGGCGCTTCCATTCTGACTCAACACTGCGACGCTGACACTTGTGACAGTATGAGAAAGTGATCCACATATCACGGAGTCGCAAATCTGACAATCCAATGTTGCGATTGTTGGCTTGACGCAGAGAGAAGACAAGCAAATCTCGTGGGGAAGGCTGCTTTCTGTTTGGAGGGGGGGGGCGAAAGATCTGAGGAGAGAAAACATTTTATCTCCGCCATGAGTTTTTTTTGTCCCAGTGACTGTGTGCCGCTTAGAATTCACATCATCTCTAAATGTTGATCACGTTTTCCATTTTCACGGGCTCGTTTGCATCTCGGCTGTGAAAAATGAGGCATCGTGCAGATCATTGCTGTATTACAGATATGGACATCGTACATGAGTCATCGCAATTAGTTTCTGGAAATGTATTTACGTCAAAAAGTGACAAAAGCTGTTTGTTCAGTATTCAAGTATTCAGCCTGTCTGATGGACAGC
>CAESWR010001114.1:300336-311968 GCA_903171835.1 Mullus surmuletus | reverse complement strand
ATCCCCTCCACGCACTGAAATCATCTCACCATGAGAGTCATACAGCTATGCTCTGCTTTATTTTTATCTTTCTCTATATTTCAAGAGGTAGAATTTGGAGGAATGCTTTTTGTTTTAATTACTTGTACTAAATAATAGTGCCATCACATGGAAAATTTAGCAGAATTCCTTTGCCCATGTATTCCTAAAAATGTTCATACATTGATACATGATGACTACAAATTATTTAATGCTAATCAATTGTATATGCATGTATATGTTTGGCTACGATTGAAAAGGTGCAGGGGAGTCACAGTATCCTGAGCACTGCAGTCAAACTCCCTCTTTGTTTGATATTTGGGCTCATGTGTTCTCTGTTTTGGTGACCGAGCCGCCTCGTTACTGAAAACCCCTAACCTCAGACTTCTGGGCCCTCCAGTCCCCACACATATGAACGCATGTAAGCGTGAGGCGTGACAGCAAACTACGATAGCGGAGAGTGTAGTGCAGCGTTCAGTAGACAGAGACTTTCAGAAGTCTGTTTCGACCAAGACAACACATGTTCCATTGCCAAAAAAAGTTCTGATAATGAGACAAAAGGCGAGAGTCAACACTGGTTTGGCATGGGGAGCCCCACCAGCTGCTGAGGCTAAAGCTAAGGCAAGGTGGAACATAAAGTGAGTGAATAGGTGTGGCCCAAGCCAGAGGGATGTGCCCCTTTTTTATGTCTGAGATGCTGGCGCTAACATGCGCCATCTAGTGGGAAAATATCATATAAAGCCCTTTTTAGGGAGGATACAATCAGCACATTCAGAAAACATCCACAATTCTGCAGTTAAATATGAAGTATTTCCTCATTCTAAAAACATATACCTATGTACATTTTCCCTGCAATGAATGAAACAACGCTTTGATTAATGGCAGCATAGTATCTTTTAATTCGTTGGTGCATTTGGTGTGTGTGTGTGTTGGGGGGGTGTTTGTGTGTGTGTCTGTGTGTGTCTGGCAGAACTTGGATGTAAAGGGAAACAGTCACAATTAAGTGATTAATTAACAAATTAACAAGACATATTGCTTTTTATTTGTTACAAAATGATTTTTGTGATAGTCAATCCAACATAATTTATTATTAGTTGTGATTGGATGTAACATTGTAATATTTAAACAGACCGTCTAGAACAGTTTAACAAGAAGCAAAACAGAGGCAAAAAAATAAAGTCCACACACTAAGGCTCCCTGTTCAAGTGCGTGTATTTAGCATTCAAACCATCAGAAATATTTCGAGCCACATGCTCTTAAGCCTGACGAAGAGCATGTGGCTTCAAACGTTGCTGCTAGTTTGGATGAGTTGAATGAATGCATGGAAACAGGGAGCCTTAGTGTGCAGACTTTCTTTTTTGCTTCTTGATTTGGTTTTTGGTCCGGTACCTGTTCTGCATGGGTGTGTGCAGCTGGTCTGCTCCTAACAGAACAGGTTAACAGCCACAATCAAACAACCGTCTGAGTCTTTTTTCATTAAAATGAGGAGAGAGAGAAAACAGGTTCCTCTACATGCCAAAAATATTCCTATAGTCGAATAATGTCATGTAAAGTGTTGCCTTTAGGTGTGGCGGCACTAAATACCGTTACCGACCACAATCACAAAGAGCTCCTGCACTGCTATCCTTACGCTAGCTTCAGTTGTTTGTGTTGCATAATGAACCCACTTTTGGCTTGACGTGTGAACTGTCATCAAATTTAATATACAAGTGGCATTGTTAGTGTGGGGTTGTCCAAAGTTTGCCAAGCATGGAGGGAAAAAAACAAGCAAAGAACAAGATGGATGATAAATGTCCTTGTTATGACAGTTATGGATCTTTTTCTGACACCAGCGAACTCACACATAGGACTTTCAACAATGATTGTGGTGATCAGCGTCTTGTTATCACTGGATTTCTCAGATATTTTTGGTCTTTCACAGAGTGCTGCACCGAGTTAGAAACAATTGATTCGAGGAGAAAGAAACACAGCTGAATCTTGTTTTTGTTCAACCTCTGAGACGTCCTCTGTAACCCCATTAGAGAGAGCTAAAAGAAGAAAGCAGAAACACTCACTAATCCAGCGGTGGATCTCCGATGGGACGAACAGAGAAAACACCGGGCAAAAAAGGAATGCGCAGTGTTTCAGATGTGGTTATGTTGGGTAAAATGTTTTAAAGTGTGCATTCAAACAGGTCTATGCAGTGCATTTAATCCTAATACAATTAAAAGGTATCTAATGAATCATGTGGTTGGTGGTTTGGTCTGTTGTATAGCCGTCTCTGGAGTTTACAGCTGCTGTAGCCAATTAACTGCAGCCATTTGCAAACCATAGAGGAGGATGGAGGAAAAAACAGGTTCCACGGGTCCCTGTGTCAACAATATCCTTTGTTCTAGTTGTGGTACCACCACCCAGTGACCTGGTTTTACTGTTCAGATGCCTTGCTTGTTGGCAGATGTGTTACATAATAAACTGGAACAGCACTTATTAAAGTTCATACCTCTGACAGTAGTTTGAACAATTCTGCACATGCCTATCTAGTCAGTTGCAATGCAATAAAGCAAAACCGTTCATATATGTTTATGTACATATGTATTCAAAGTGCACTTACATTCGGTACAATTTCACACATTTGATTAATGTGTAACCTGTGGTAATGACAATGGTCGTGTGGTGAAATTGGTTATTTTACACATCAATAAATACATTAAAACATAAATCAATTTAAAACTGTGGATATGCTTCATTATCTGGAGCTGCTCCAAACTATCATGAGCTCTTCCTTGGCCACTGATACACGCCTCCACAGTCTCTTGAAAATTGCTTTGGTAGAATTTGCATAATCCTGCTGCAACAACATTGAAACCTCTTATGGAGAGGTAATTATCCCCTCTAAGATTGCACAAACCGCCAGTAGATTGTCGACAGAGTTTGTGTTTCTCTCACTTGTCTTCTGTGGTCTCCTGTGACCATAACAAGTAAAATTGACTATACAATTGTATTGGAGTGGGGAAAGAAAAAAATATTAACAAGCTGCCAAGGCCAGCAGTAGAGCAACCCCGGAGCAACATAAAGTTGAAGCAGTGGTGTTGTAAAAATAAACCAGGGTTATAATTCAGTTAAAAATGGCTAGAAATGGGCCTGAGTGTCAGGGCAGCCGATGATGATACTGTTGATATACTGCAGGCTAATAGGCCCGATGACAATCAGGTGTATTTGTTGGCCAGAGCTTGCATTGAAAGCTGCATCCACTGCACCCTGAGCACTCATACACACACTCAGACAGACAGTGATAGGACAAGATACAAAGGCTGGCTGCTGGGGGCACAACAATACCTAACACAAATCTCTGAAAACAATGCAGAGCAAATGAGGCTGAAATTACTGAACCAAAGCTACTAGGAGGATTCTGTTCATTGAATGTTCAAAAGCCTGAATGCAGGGACACAAGAGAGTCGCTGTACATGATGTGGGCATCATGTACAGGGACATCAAAACATTCAAGGCCATTCCACCTAGCTACAAACTACATGAAACCACCCTGACCTGCAACTCTACCACTTTCTCAGGTGCAGGGGTGTGTCCACACACTGTGGGGACCAGAGGCAAGAGGCACCTCAGAGCCTCTGCTCAGGTGACCTCACAACTACTTTCTCCTTTGTACGGTATTCCATAAAGGTTATAGTTTCTTCCTTGCATCCTAGTCAAACCTCATACAAAGTCTTGTTAACATTAAACGTAGAGCAGTTAGCGAGGGGGAAAAATGTATATTATCATTGTATAGGTTCATTGCAGTAACATACAGTAGTTTCATTACAAACATTCACACTTTTTTTTAAACTGCATCACAAAATGATACCTTTTAAATACATCTCACTGCACTTCACATTAAATATTTGCACTGAAGACATTTTTTCATATAGACATCTGTGCGCACATAACAGCCACTGACTGAGCATGAGAGACCAGAGTGATCTGCCCCACCCCTGCTGCAGGAAATTAAAACTTGGGAGGCACATCTGCGGGCAACTTTGGCTGAGTCTTACTCTTACTCGTATCCAGATTAACTCTCTCATTCTGCCAGAAAAAAAGTCCAGTTAGCAAATAAGGTGATTGCACAACAATGCTTCACATACTTCTGAGGGCCATGAATGCGCATATCATATTTTGTGGCCTGGTTGCTTGTAATCATGGTTCACATCCTTGGTAGTTATGCAATATGTGCTGGATTCTCCAGCCTGCTCAAGTCAGGACAAGCAGCTCGGTGGCAGAGTGTGGAGGTGTAAGTGTTCTCACTTGTGTTATGTGTGAAGTGGAGGCATGGTGCATTGCCTGGCCTGGGATTGCGTTAGATATGTTCACACACTCTACAAAGAGTGAGAATGTGCTGATGCAGCTCTCATCTGAGGAGTGATGGGCCCAGCCCTAACCTGAAGTGACTGCAGGAGCTCACAGGAGAGATTTGTGCCTCCCCATTCTGTCAAACTGCCACATGGGAGGCAGGGTAGCCACACACTCCAGCCGCTGACAGCTCAGTGCCACACAATTACACCCGGACCACAGCACAGGCTGTAAAGACAAACAAAAGTCCAAACAATATATAAGTCATTATCACAGCAAACACAATACAGGAGATATTGAACTTATAAGCTTCTGCTATACCTCTACCTGTAATGGTGAACAATGGAGTCTCGGGTGACATGGGAGGAGACTGCCATCATAGATCAAGCCATTGAGCTGTTAAACCGCTGCTCTATTCATGTGAGGGCTTGGTAGGTTTGAAGAAAAGCTTATTTGACTACTGGTAATTGGGTTAGATGGTAAACAAGACCTGGCAACAGGACTTCTTTGGTAGTTCAGTTTGTCTGCATGTCTGCAAATTATTATTCATTCTCTTACATAATACGGGAAGAGCATCCCCACAGCCACAGAACATCTTCACATCCATGAAGCCAGCACAGCAATACACCATCTACGCTAATGCCTGTGGATATGTTTATAAAGACAGAACTTCTGTAGCCACGGTTATGTGTGAATGTTGGAGAAATCAATCTTTTGACTTAAGTAGTTTTTTTCCTCTTTGGACGTGCAGAGAAGCAGCCTGTGGTATCAACCCAGCTTGTTTCGTGTGATCAGCCATTAGATAGTTTTTTGGTGGTCAGGCTGTCATGTATGAAAGCGCATTGCATTCACTGGTTTAAACAAAAAGTATAGACACCTTATCTTTACGACATCCCGATCTCGTACTTAAGAGAAAAGATCTCGTAATTATGAGAAAATATCTCGTAATTACGAGATAAAGAAACAGGAAACGTCTGTAAATCCTCTGGCGGTGGCAATGATGGCGTTATTGCAGTCGATCTGCTATTACCACCTTCTCGGTGCTGTTTCTAAAAAATAAGGATGCTATTAATGTTATTATTTTTGTTAATACAAGATGACCTCATCCACATGTCATATCTGGCCTCAAATCATGTGATCGGTTCCACTTTTGTGTTGGCACGAAAACTCAAGTAAACAAAATGAACGTATCTGCGTCTCCGTATTATTTTGGTGATCTAAGTACAAAGACACAACAATTAATATGAATATGACAACACTGTGCGGGCAGTCACGGCCTATAAAGGAAACACAAACTCCTCCCACTGGTCACATGACCTATCATAAATGAGCCACAGGTGTTGCTCTGGGACCTCATGAGTGAAAAATCAAGGATTTCCAGAACGTTTATAGGGCGTGAGACAACCATGGTACTGTGGGTCCTTATGGGTTAGGATGTGCAGTAACTGGTTCTGAGTGAAGCAGTGGCCAATGTGGCACCTTTCCTCATCTCGTAATTACAAGATCCTGATCTCGTAATTACGAGATCCTTTCTCGTAATTAAATAAGGTTCCTAATTTTTTTTATCCAGTGAATGCAATGCACTTCTGTGGTCATGTCTGAATAAAAGTACATGATTAATGTAACTGGTCTGGCTTCAATTCGTAATGTAAACACAATTTCTATGTACCAGGTCCTTCCGTGTTAAATGTACAGCATTATTTTAACTGAAATATCCCTCACTGAATCAATATGGAATGGAATGGAATCTTGATTCAAATGACGGTAAGGTGGGACCTTGTAATAAGGTGGGACCTTGTAATATCGAATCGATCTGGAAAATCTGAATCCGTGCCCAGATTGGCTACTGACAGGTGCCTGTGTAACAAACGTCTTGACTTTCACAAATCACCATTCAAATGCACATGCATTTGTGTGTGTGTGTGTGTGTGTGTGTGTGTGCAGAAAGGCAGGGACACTACACTGTCAAAATAACCTAGTACTGCATTTCGCTATACATGCTAAAAAAATCAGCCAATGGAAGATGTATATGGAGCACAGTGCAGCACACCCTCTCCGTTTGGTTTTTCTGGTTTCAGAGGGAGCCTGAATGAGGCCTTGACACGCAGAAGCTCCATCCCATAATGACATCAGTGTCGGCGGTTACACACACACTTACTGGTGAAGTGGAAGGTGGAGGACAGCAGCTCGCTACCTACGACCTATGACCTGAACACCTGAACCCCCAAACCAGCAGCCGCCATCTTTGATTCCTCCCGCGCTTTTCATCGCAGAGTGTTCTGGTGGCAGCGAGCCAATCCCGGCCCCCCGGTGGTCTCCGTGCCGCTCGGGGGGCGTGGCCGCGTGTGTTGGCTGTAAACACGGCGGTGTCCGTGTTGTGTCATGTCTGCGGGGCGGGGCCGTGCAGACACGCCTCCTGCGCGGCAGAGGGCGGACGTAGGTGCGGGATATTTAACGGAGCGTCGCGCACAGTGGCGGGGTGTGGAGCCTGGAAGAGGAGCAGCAGCACCAGAACCACCAGAACCAGCACCACCAGAACCAGAACCAGCAGCAGCAGCAGCAGCAGCCCCCGTCCTCACGACCCTCCGCAGCAAAGCATCTGTTTCCTGCCCCCCCCCCCCCTCCAGGTAATGCACTGACAATTACACAATGATCTCATCTCATCTGCAAATGTAGTTTTGTTTTGCGTTGCACGATGTTTTGAGCCAATTAAAAATACACAAAGTGCTCATTTAAAAAGGTTGCTCAGATAGAAAAACAAGGGCAAACATGGTATTTTTGCATGTGCATGTACAGACAACTGTTCTCTCCTCTCAGTCAAATAACTTCAACACTGGATTGTGTGTGTGAGGGGAGTGTCTCTTCCTGCTCCAACACACTTTATGTTGTTGCTGGGTGGTGTGTGTGTGCGTGTGTGCGCCTGGAAGGGTAATTTGGGGTGTGGGGAGTGTCTCTTCCTGCTCCAACACACACTTTTGCATTGTGGTGTGTGTGTGTGTGTGTGCTAATGCGGGCTCGGAAGGGGCACTCCCTGCTGCACAGGTGATCCTTCGCTCTTCAAACTCATGGCGTAAGCAATGAAAGCTGCCGAGTGCATGTCGGTCAGAGCCGGGGTTCTAGTGATCATGAATCTGACTTCCCAAGTGAAAAAACTTCACCTCAGGTAATGAACAAAGACTTTTTATGTGTTGGGACTTTTTTTTTCTTGCTTCCATCGTCATTGATCAGAATAGTTAAACAGATAGGGCTGCCGATCAAAAGCCCTGGTTTGTTCAAACCAATGATCCAATCACAATCACCAGTCTTAGATTTGAGAAACTTTTGAGAAAATTATTGATGGTAATTGTGTTTCAGCTCATCAGCTGATTATCCGTCAACTAACTTGAGTTATGTCCTGTCTGTGTTTTTCCACGATGAGTCACCTGTCAATGCTGCGCTGTCTCCTCAGGACTGAAGCACCATGGTGTACCACAAGGAGTTTGAGAGCGCAGGGAAGAAGCCCGGCCTCCAGGTGTGGAGGGTGGAGAAAATGGATCTGAAACCCATCCCAACTGAACAGTATGGTTCTTTCTATACTGGAGACTGCTACATCGTGCTCTACACCACCCCCGCTCCTTCCTTCTACGTCCACACCTGGACTGGTACGGTTGCATCTCAGAAAAATAGATGGATTTTCTAAACACTTTTTACAGACTTTCGAATAAATCGATTTAAAAACAAATCTTTTATTTATCATCATAGGGGCAGAAGCAAGCCAGGATGAGCGTGCAGCTGCAACCATATTCATGGTTCAGATGGATGACGCCTTAAATAAATCCCCAATACAGTTCGTGGAGACTCAGAACCACGAGTCCGCCACCTTTCTGCAGCACTTCAAGCATGGAATCAAGTACCAGGTGAAAAATGATAATGGGCCTCAATTGAATAAAACAGAAGTCTCTGCTTCGTTTTCCTTCTGGATCAAACCCTCCTGGAGCAACGCCATGTGAAACCAGAAAAACTGTCTACTTAAATGTGTTGCTCGTGCGGGAAGCAGAATGCCGCGGTGCTATTTTGAGACGCTCACGGTTGTGTGCTCCCTCGGGTTTTCTGTGGAGGGTTTCCTAGCAAATAAGTCAAGGAGACGCACGCTCTCTGCTTATGCAAAAGTGCTGCAGGTGTCATAAGCACGGGATTGCCACTGCAATCACAGACATTTCAGAATTAAAGCAGGACGTTAATGTTGTTGTTGCAGCTGTGTGTCAAATATGAAGCCACTAATTTACAATTGAGACACGAGGGCAGTTTGGAATCAATAAATCTATTTCTTTGTTACAAATCGTGTCTAAAAAATGTTTTCTACTCTTTACAGAAAGGTGGAGTTGCCTCAGGCTTCAGTCATGTGGTGACAAACGAAGTGGATGTCAGGCGTGTGCTTCATGTCAAAGGCCGTCGGTCGATCAGAGCCAGCGAAGTTGATTTGTCTTGGAGCAGCTTCAACAAGGGGGATTGCTTCATCATTGACTTGGGATCGGTAACGGATTTGGATTTCAAAACTATGTTGGATTGAAATAGCAAAGGTTTTCTAGTATTGAAGTTCTTGCTAATGTCTCCTTTTTTTTGTCACAAAATAACAGAACATCTACCACTGGTCCGGCGGCGAATCCAATTTTTTTGAGCGCTTGAAAACCACTGAGCTGGCCAACGACATTCGCGACAATGAGCGTCGCGGTCGCAGCGAGGTACATATGGTTGCCGAAGGCGAGGAACCAGAAGAAGTCATTGAGGCAGGGCAAATCTTTAATCTTTTCTTTTGAAAACAAGAATTTGCAGTGAAGAGAATTTGTCAGTCTCAGCAGGTACTGTAAGTAAAACAATATCATCTGGATTCATGCTTATTTTTAGGTGCTGGGACCCAAACCTGACCTCCCATCATCAAGCTCTGATGATACATCTGCTGACAGGAAGAGCAAGGCTGCAGCCTCTCTTTATTTGGTAAATGCAGACAATTAATCCCCATTGAAAGTATTTGCTGTCAAGTGCATAGGAGATGTTTTCATTGTCTCTCTTGTTCTTAGATTTCTGACGCTACTGGCAGCATGAAGACAACTTTGGTGTCTGACAAAAGCCCATTCAAACAGAGTGATCTCTCCCAGAGCGAATGCTACATCGTGGACAACAGTGGAGATGAAAAGATCTTTGTCTGGAAAGGTACTGCACAGTGGCAACGATAATTGTAGCACAGGACTCTTTTTTTTTGGGATACACTATTTGGTACATTAGTCATTGCTCAGTTTCTAATTCATACACTACACTACCAATGAACTCTCTAACCAATATTTGAACGTCAAAACACAGGACCAATGGCAAATCGAGATGAGCGCAATGCAGCGCTGAATGCTGCGCAAAAATTCATCACAGACCACAATTATTCCGCGAATACTCAGGTAATATGTTTGCATTATTAAAAATCTCCCAAAACATCTACCTATCTTCCCCCACTGGCTATTCCTGGTAATACTTTTCTGTACATGTCTGCTGTTTATAGATCCAGATCATACCAGCCATGGGTGAGACAACCCTTTTCAAGCAATTCTTCTTCAACTGGCTGGACAAGGAAGAGACCACAGGTCCCACTAAGGCCTACGTCATTGGTAGCATTGCTCGGGTGGAGCAGGTTCCCTTTGACACCTCCTTGCTTCACAGCAACAAGGCCATGGCTGCTCAGTACGGCATGGTGGATGATGGCTCAGGGAGGATGCAGGTATAACTACCAGAACTATAACGTTTGTGTTGTACATTTCTTCATTATAATGATACATTGCGACTGACTAAGTGAAATGTGTCAATGTTTGGGTGTGTTTCTAGATATGGCGGGTGGAAGGGGGCGATAAGGTAGCTGTTGACCCGTCCACTCACGGACAGTTCTTTGGAGGTGACTGTTACCTGGTGCTGTACTCCTACAATGATGGCGGGAGAGAGAAGCATATTATCTATATCTGGTTAGTCCAATTTTGTTTTGTGTTTTGATGAAGCAAGAGCGCAGGAGTCATCCTTTTCCCCTGGTGCAAATGGCTTTTTGTCTGTGACCACGGAAGGAATGAACAGATTTTATTTATGCTATTTAGTAGAAGCTATTAAACAATGTTTTTTGATTTATTTGTTTATTAAATGTACAAACCTCCCTCAGTAATGAATTGAATTGACTTTTCATTTGTATCCTCTATAGGCAAGGAAGGAAGTGCGGCAGGGACGAACTGGGCGCTTCAGCCATTCTCGCCGTCGACCTGGACGATTCCATGGGAGGAGCAGCTACTCAAGTAAGATAGACAGTGAAGGCAGTATTTTTGCATCTTTTCTTTTGAAGGGCACATTAGTCACGCCTCACATTAGCAAGATCTGATATATATATTATATTTATATTTTTAGTCAAAGCAGCTTCCGTCGTTCCTTTTTACCTCATCAGCTCTGCTGGTAGACGTCACCCATCCCCCATTGGACTCCGGTTCCAATTCCAAATATGGTGGCCTGGTTGCCTGTGCTTCTGAATTAGTGTGCTACAGATTATATGCTTTGTTGCTATGCCATGCTAATGCAGTGTCTGGTCTGTGTTCCTTCTACATTTCTGACATTGTATTATCCTGTGGTGGGAGCCAGTTTCACAGATATTCACTATCTCCAGTCCGTCAGTCCAGAATTAAAGCCATAGGTTTCAAAAGATATGCCGATTAAAACCATCCTCTCTGTGTATTTGTAGTCGCTGGACTTGCCACTTTAAAGTCACATGGTGTGTAGAGTGCAACAACTAATTCTGGTATGACTTAATGTTCTCTGCTACTGTATCTGGACAGGTCCGTGTCACTCAGGGGCAAGAACCCTCTCATCTTGTGAGCATTTTCAAAAAGCCCATGGTGATCCACCTGGGTGGAACATCCCGTGAGGGTGGACAGAGCCAGCCTGGCAGCACGCGACTCTTTCATATTCGCATGAGCTCCACAAAAGCTCTGCGGGCTGTTGAGGTCAGCCTGCTATTATTACCCTCAATACCTCCCAATTGAAGCTTTATGTTGCGAGACTAACTCTGTTTATCTTTGTATCTCCATGGCGCAGGTGGAGCCCTCTGCCTCCTATCTGAACACAAATGACATGTTTGTGTTGAAGACAGCCGACTCCCTGTTTTTGTGGAAAGGAAAGGGAGCCTCTCAGGAAGAGATGGGAGCGGCGGAACACGTAGCCAACTTGCTTGAAGGAAGTACCAGTGAGATTGATGAAGGCAGTGAGCCTGGTGAGTGTTTTTTAGGGGGGGGGGGGGGGG
>CAESWR010001114.1:284177-295407 GCA_903171835.1 Mullus surmuletus | reverse complement strand
CGTTTACGTGTCTTCTCCTCCCGCCGCAGCGCTGGAGAGCCTGGGCTTCGCCTCGTACATCACGGAGGTCAAAGACGTCCTGCAGGAGTGTAAAACGGTGGCCCTGAAGAGGAGGAAGGCCAGCTCCCGGCTGGAGAACCTCGGCATCCCGGAGGAGGAGCTCCTCAGGCAGCAGCAGGAATTGTTTGCCAAGGTAAGATCTGACACTGGGAGCCACAGAGACCCTCCGTGTGCTTCCTTTCTTCAGTCAGTGCCGCATCAAAGGGCGAACTGCAAGTGACTTACTGGTGGAACAAGTGTTACTAGACTGATCAGGACTGGTTAGGACTGATCACATCAGTCCACCTTCATGTGTCGATCTAAATCAGGTAAAGAGATGCTTTAAAATGAATAAATAAAGAGATCTCATCTCTCATTGATGAAATCTATTCCACTGAAATTGTTCATGATACGATACCGCCGCTCCCTGCACCGACGGATCTCTATGAAGTAGCAGCCTCTGCTCCATAAAAAACCCCAACATAATTACAACTTCATTCTTCTCCTACTCATCATCTGTCTCCACATTTGCTTCCTGCTTCCACTGCACAATGACAACAAATCAACCCATAAATGGAAACATTTGTTGCCTTAGATTTCTAAACCTCACTCTTTGGGTTTTCTGTGTGGAGTCTTTTAAAAGTGTCAACGTTGACCGTAGTAAATGGACCGTAAGATCATAGAACCGAAAGTAAAATTCTCCAGGAACTACTCAAATTCCCAGTGGATAAGAACTCCTGTCACTTGGACCTCCCACTCATTTGCAAACTGCAGCTTTACACAGAAACAGCTGATTTAGCTAAAGCTTGTAAACTGACACTGTTTGTCAAAGCTCACATGTCTGCTGATGACTGAAGAGGAAATCAGGAGTTTTGCACACAACTTGTTGGACAATTAAATTGCAGAGCAGAAGTGTAATATGTTGCATAATAAAATGAAAAGTATTGCAAGCAGTTAAGTTTGAGGTGTATTGAGAAGGGCAAATATTTGTATAGTGACTTTAGTTTCAGTTACAGTAATATCAGGATGTTGGATTTATCTGCAAAAACGGGGTTGTTGTTTGCTTTAACATGAGAAAAGTAACGTTGAGAAATGTAGAGCTATGCTTCAGGTCATACCTTGGTAGGTCAGAAGAAATCTATTTCACAAAAAACTTGGTACACACTTGGTCTGTGTGAAGGTCTGGGTTATTTGGAGATGCTTAGTATGCTTGGTTGGCTCTGTACACTCTGTGATATATTAGCCAGGTGCATGTTTGTCAGAATCGGAGACAGCACGAGCGCTGAAGGGAAGTAATCGAGTCCTCCTTTGCAGTGATTGATCATCGATGACTCTGAAGGTGCTGGTAGTGAGACCGCTTGATGGGTGATGTCACTGGAAAAAATGAGGGGTCAGTTGATATACAAGGCACTGAGCTTGGAAAGCTGCTGATGGGTGTTTATAGTTCGCTTGTCAACTCTTCTCAACCTGAACACCTGTAGGTCAGCCACTTGTGGAACTTTATGAGTCAGCCTACCAGAATAACATGTTAAGGCTGGCTAAAAATATTATTTCAAACTCCCACCACGTCCTGAAGAGTGAATATAAATTGTTACCATCACACCGGAGACAGAGTTACACAATTGAGTGAGCTTAGACTGAAGCATTCTTTTGTGCATCAGTCAAACCTACAATTAAACACAGAGCTTAATCCCCGATCAAATGCATGTTGAAGGACGTGAACACTGTCTTGGGTAATTATGCAGTGTTTATGTATAGTTCCATGTAATTATAATATGTGATTGTGTGATGCTCTGTTTGTACTTAATGTTAAATGTATGGTTATTTGTCAAAATGTCTGTAAATGGAGCTACCAAAGTGCAAGACAAATTTCAGACCAGTCTGACAATAAAGTAAATCCAATCCAGTATAGCGGTTGTGACTGTTGTGCATTTGCACTCTGACGGTCACACTTTTCTGACCATTGCTATCAGTGTGCATGCTTTGGGCCCCTGTAGACTCGTGTTGAAGATGAGATGGGGTCACTGGTCCCTCACCACAGAAAGATCAACCCCCTTGGCAAAAGTATAAGCTCTGAAACGTATGCTACATCACAGAGTGGTGCCTTTTTGACTTTCCCGTGTTTGACGTGTACTCTGTGTGTACTTTGTGTGGGTGCAGGCACGGCAGCAGCAAGCAGAACTCGCCCAGCAGGAGTGGTTGCAGATGCAGCAAGCGGCCCAGCAGGCTCAGATGGCCGCAGCTTCTGCCAGTGCCGCCCAGCAGGCTGGTTCCTCTCAGGACGAAGACGAGGAGGATGACATATGATCCCGGGACACCTTCTGGCTTATCGGAATCCCTCGCCGGGTGTGTGTTGGCACACATGTCTCCCAGGACTGTCAGCAGAGACACACGGCACGTGTGGCTGCTTGTTTACATCAGTGTACTATGGGAAATGCACATTTGAAAAGACATTGAAAAGAAAGGTGAAGGGGGATTTCCAGATAGAAACGCGTTCAGGCACCAGTACCTGAACATTATTCAGATCAAGAGGCTGTTTAATGAAGTTTTTGATTAATCTCGCCCCCCACCCTCCCTTTTTCCACTTGCTTCTGTTTCATTTTGTCTTGATATTTTGTTGTGATTAAATGTGTAGATTTCTGGATGTGTCGTAGGCACATTGAGGGCAGCCGCTGCCTCTGATGTTTTTGGTGACAAAGCAGCAAGTGTTCACTTCCTTTGATCTACACCCCCCAGGTTGTCTTACGTTGTCCGTTGTACCAGATCACTAGAAGTGATTCAGGGGGAATGCTCAAAGTTTTGAGAGCAGCCTTGAGGTTTCACGGTCATTTTTACTGGAAAGGTTTTGTTTCGCCCCTCTCTTGGTATATTTGTTCAGCAGAGGTTAATTTCGAGGGGTTGTGAATATTGTTTTTGTTCAGTAGAGATATGTGGACATTTTGTTTAAAGTTATGTTATTCAAATACTTTGTGTTGACATTCTTCTTAAACCACCCACAGTATTATGAATTAGCAACACCTCTCAGAAACAGAATATTTTTGTCTCATAGAACCAAAGACGGAAAACAGACTAACAGCCCAGAGTTTTGTTTTGTTTTTTCTCTTTTTTTATTTAAAGGTGTAGGTGCTACTGTGATTCTTGTTGCAGACTCCAAGACGGTCAGCGTTAAAGATTATTAATCTCTGACTTTGTAAAATGCTTTGATATCCAGGCAGAATTTGTTATTCCCCCTCTTCTCGGGTGCAGTATCAAACATTTGCATTGTGACTGTGGTAAATCCTCAGTGTAAAGACAAGTAACCTAGTTGTGATACACATTCAGTCACCTATACTACAAAGTTGTATTCTTTAAGCAATAAAGGAATGTGTTTTATAGACATTTTAGTGTTTTTTGTTTTGTTGGACTAACACGACCCTCTTGTTTTCTGTGCGCTCCTCTTCAACCAATAAAATCATACCTCCCATGCATGAAAACTCACCAAACGTCACATAAAGGTCAAGTCCCACGCCTGATGGTGGCATACAGAAAGCGTGAGAATTGGCACCTTTGCAACATAAATGTCGCCACAATCAAGAAACTTTTGTACACTTGGACCTTGTTTGAATTTTTAAGTCCGTCCAAAAACTTTATAACTTACTAAACCCACAACTTTTACTCACTTGACACCAATTGTCTTGCACATGGGACTACAAAGATTTGATTGATCCGATACTGATCCAACAGTGTATCTACATTTTATTTATTGTAAATGGTACTGTCAACACATACTTGCAAATTCATGGAAAAAAAAATCTTTGTCAGTGGAATCACGTAAACAATATTGAACCAATTTCAGAATTTTATGTCAAAAGCATTTTGAACTTCATTCTTATGTAAACAAAAGCAGCCAGTACAACAAAGGCATTTTTAAACACCCAATTTTTCATGTATGAAGCAAATCAATTATTGTTAAAAAATGTCCAACATATCCGTGCTGTCTGGATGCAATTAGTTTTTCAGTTTTTTTCCTTAAAAATGGAAATGTATTTTCCAGTTCAAAATCAAACATCGACATTTTCTTCTTCATGTGTACCTGTGAGAAGAATGGCTCCACCCACCCACCCGCCTCCCCACTTCACTCACGGTTTGATGTTGATGTGAACTCAGTGTCGCATTTGGGACAGTTGAAAGCGGTCCAGCTGCAGTGGAGCACTCAGCAGAGAGGGAGCCGGACCGAGTGCCTGCAGGCACGATTCGCACATCTTTTTAGAAATGGCAGGAGCCATCATTGAGAACATGAGCTCTAAAAAGTTGCTCTTTTTGGGTTTCTTTATTCTCGTTGCTCAAGTTCTGTCAATCTTGGTTGGAGGATTAATTGGTAAGTCGGATCTCTTTAAGTATTTGCCTGTCATTGTTTGTGTAAGAAAGCTATAATTTGCCACTTCACAGCATTGGTGATAATTCTCCTTTGCCACAGCTCCCAGCCCCACCAGTGCAATCCGCTACATGGCAACCAAATGCATAAATCGCCACAGGGCTCGTATATGGTTTGCGCCGTGGGGTTCGAATCAGTGCCAGCAGGTCCACAGTTTTGACGAGCCTGTGGCAAAGACCCTTGACGCCAACGACATCGTCTTTGCTGTGCACGTCCCCCTCCCCTACAAGGAGATGAGCCCCTGGTTCCAGTATCTGCTGGCCTTGCTTCATTTTGACATTGCCTTCAAAATGATCAACCAAATTGGTAAGATGCGCCACTCATCGCCGCTGTTGTTGCCGACCGGGGTGTTGTAGTGTGACTTGTGTCTTCGTAGAAGAAGATGTTGTCGTGATCGACGCCGGCCTCGCGTACAGGGACGACCTGGTGTCTGAGTGGACCACCGTACATCGCTCGGTGGAGGAGAGACCACTGAGGTGCACGTTTGCGTTCCCGAAGGTAAACCCGCACAATGGCGCAGGAGGCATGCAAACGATGTATGGCGTAACGGGGCCGTGGTTGTTACAGATTTATGACAATGAAGGACGCTTTTATCACTGCGATCCCGTCCCACTCATGGAGCTGGGGGGCTTGGCCCACAAATACTTCCTCATCAACATTCGCTTGCCGGTGAACAACACTGTGAACGTCGGCATCGGAGAAATAAAAGACGTGCACATGGTGGTGAGCTTACCCTTCACTCGACCTTCATTGGTGATGTCACACCCATTCACATACACGCTGTCACTTTTGAAGGGCATCCATCAGAACGGAGGCTTCACCAAGGTGTGGACCAGCATGAAGGCTGTCTTCGGCCCCTGGATACTGGCAGCCACGGCTTGGTACTGGCACAGGATCAGCCTCAAGACCAAACCTCTGGTCCTCTTAGAAAAGTATGGAAGAATAACCTCCATCAACAGCGGCGGATTTGATGTCACTTTTGAAATCATTTGTCTAGATCAAAGGTGGGCAAACTAAGGCCCGGGGGCCATATGCGGCCCAATGAACTATTTAATCCAGCCCGCAGAGCCTTCACAATAATTTCTCCAAAAGCCAAATTAAGAAGGTTGTCAGCTTGATTGGTTAGAAAAAGTGTCAGACCCCCCTTCACCTAGCATGCTAACATGTCCTCTCAAGAAGGTGGAGCCAAACATCATTTGGAGTTTCATCATCCATCTCGAGTTGGACCAATTTACAGGCTCTTCAAAATATTTTCTCTGCCAATAGTCCATCAAGCACGATTTTTAGTTCACCTCCAATCCTCCTTTGGGGGTCAGTTTCCCGCACCACCTGGCCGGCCCGTTCACCAAGATCTAAAACCTAATGTGGCCCTTCAGACAAAATGATTGCCCACCCCTGGTCTAGATAATTGTTTATAAACGTGATACCAGGGACAGAGGACGTGCATAGGTAGGCTTTCAGACAGAGATGGGGACACGAGACATTGTGACTTGGACTCAAGTGGACTCGAGTCGCTGTTCTGATGACTTGACTTGATTTGACAAAAAAGACTTGAGACTCGACTTGGACTTTGATGTTAAAGACTCGGGACTTGATTTGACTTGAGACACGATGACTTGAATGACTTGAGTGTTGTTGATTTTGTGTTTTTAGTTTTAATATAAATGTAAAATTATGTTTAAGTTAAGTTTGATTCCATGTATTCCATAGTATCACTCATTCAATGCAATGGATAAATTGGCCAATGATGTCAACAGTTACTAATATCTTGTTACACTTTAATAAGATCAGATTGTGTGAGTAAAATAAGATGACTTGGATTTGACTTGACTTGACCTATTACAGGACTTCACTTGACTTGCCCAAGAAAAAATGTCTTCGGACTCACTTGAGACTTGAAGTTAAAGACTTGAGACTTACTTGAGACTTTCTCATGTGTGACTTGGTCGCATGTCTGGCTTCAGATATGCTACTAGAATGAACCAAGGGGCGGTGGGGGGGTGGGGGTGGGGTTGGAGTTGGTGGGTTATATAACATATTGGAGACACTGGGGGCTCCATCAGTGCGTTAAAAGCAGCAGGTGAAGCTTCCATCAGGCTGAAAGCTTCACAACGCTCCAAGCGTGGGAGAGTGGGAGTGGGAGAGAAGGGCCGTCCTGGTGGAAGCAGGTCAATACTTCGCCTCCAGCCCCTCCAAGTCCTCTGCTGAGCCGTGGCCGCATTATCCTTGATGGGTGTTTTCCTGGTGCAGGGTGATCCTGGCCCTGGGCGTCTCCATGAGCTTCCTGAACGTGCCAGTGGAGTGGCTCTCCGTGGGCTTTGAGTGGACGTGGACGCTGCTGTTCCAAGACGTCCAGCAGGGTGTCTTTTACTCCGCCCTCTTCTGTTTCTGGATCATATTCTGCGGAGAACACCTTATGGTGAGCGCAGCGAGAATGTTTTTGGTGTGTGTTTGCGCGGGGTCTCACTCTCCTCTCACTGTAGGACCAGTGTCAGAGGAACCGTCTTTCGGCTTACTGGTGGCAGGTTGGACTGGTGGTGTTCGGCTCGTCCGTCCTCCTCGCGTTTGATCTGAGTGAAAGGTAGCTGAAGTGCTGCTGGGTTGCCTCATGTCTCATCTTTCACCGTTAAAATATGATTATTCTCGATCTCTCTGGAAGGGGGATCCACATGTCCAACCCTTTCTTCAGTGTTTGGGCGCTGAAAGTTGGGACAACGGCTGTAGTATCCTTCTGACGTTCTGTAGTCTCATCTCGCAGTATGAGAACAAACTGTAAGTAGAGCTTTCTTTTTGTTGTTTTTTTCCATGACCCTCCTCTCAGATGACCTTGATCACATTAGCCGGAGCTGCTGTCTGTCTCTACTTCTTGTCCCTGTGTCACATGGTGCGGTGTGTGTTCAGGAACATCGGAGGGAAAATGCAGCAACTTCCCGCAATGCCCGAGGCCCGGAGACAACGATACCGGGTTTGACCAGTTTGATCCACAACATAAATCCACACATATCATATATCAAATGTATAAATACATACTCGAGATTGGCCTTGATCTTAAGACCGGTCTCATGACCACTTTTCAAAGGTTGCAAAGGCATCGTTGTTGGGTTTGCCTTCTTATTAAATGTCTGTGATTTTGACTTAGAAGCCACATTCACCTGACAAATCCACATCTGATTTTGCTAGAGAAACAAAAAAGCCTCAAATGCTTGAAATGAGTGGAAATAGCTGCCTATGCACCAAGATACATGGACTCACAGCACCAGGCAAGACAAACACACCTGCTTCATAGAAAATACACATAAAATACCTTTGTTGGTTAAATGACTGGTCTGTTTTGGTCTTGTTGTCTTGGTCTTGGTGCCCTGTGGTCTTGGTCTGGGTTTGTGTGGTCTTGACTACAACACTACAAATACATAAGATGAACCCGGGTTGTCGTTTTCCTCTGGTTCTCTCAGGGGATCATCTACAGGTTCAAGTTTCTGATGCTGGTAAATCTGACGTGTGCAGCCTTGACCGTCGTCTCCTTCATCCTGTCTCAAGTAAGAAGTGCCCTGTGTGGTTGCTATGGTGACAGAGTTATAAACCATGCCGTATCATCCCTGCACTTTGACAGGTATGCGAGGGTCACTGGCACTGGGGGGGCTACACCCTCCAAATCCACAGCGCTTTCCTCACGGGCATCTATGGCATGTGGAACCTCTACGTGTTTGCCATCATCTTCCTGTACGCGCCCTCATACAAGCAGCAGCAGCTGGAGAGCGGCCGGCGCACAGGTTCGTCCGTCAAACACATATTTGCACTGTGAACATATTGACGTCCTCTTGAGTGACTGTTTGTCTGAGACTTGTTTCTTGTCTACAGAAATCCTGGACAAGCCGGAGAGCCAAGAGACACAGCTGTCTGAGGCTTATAGGATCACTGGGAAAGTCGCTGCCGAATAAGTGCAACCCTCAGTTTAAACAGGCTTTTTCTTGTGTTGAAAGAAGGTTCTCTTCACATCATTAATATCTCATCCTTCCTATAAATTATTGTAGTTTATTCTCCCTGCCAGCAGGGGGTGTTGGTTTGTGTTCTCCCGTGTGCAGATGGCAGCCGAGGATTGGCAGAGTCCATTTGAAAAAGCCAGAGCGCTCACACTTCCACTCGGACAGCAGACCGAGCCACACTGTCCCTCTTTTTTGGTTCTTTGTAAACAGTGTAAATAGTGTTTAGAGTCACAGTNCCCCCCCCCCCCCCCCCCTTAGATAAGATTGCTGTTGCTTTGTGTTGAGAAACAACGAATTCTGTTTCAGTTCCCCTTGGGAGCAGGGAGAAAGGGAACCATTTTGATGTTGTGCCCTCCTAGTTACCTCAAGCATGCAGTGAAACATTCAGCACAGGTTGAGATTCAAAGTCAAAGTAAATTTTGATTTTTTGATCCTATAATGATGATGAATGTCCTTTTCCTTCCCGCACTGAACATGCGCAGCTGAGGTCTGGAGCATATCTTCATATTGCCGTGTCTGTGTATGTGCAGTCGTGCATATAACACACATTGCTGGATCCTAGACTGTGACAGTGACAAACAGTGATGGTGTCTGGAATGACTTTTATATGGATGTCGGAATTTATATTATGGAATAAAAAGAGATGAGATTAGATTATTGTCATTTTTGTCATTTTGTCAAATTTGTCAGGCCATAAACATTCTTTTTTCTTTTTTTATGACAGAGAAGATTAAACATTTTTAGAATTCTAATTTTCTGTATAAAATGATGAATAGGTGCAATTAAGACTCAGATACATTCAATCAATTATGTTAATTTTATATCAGATTCCTTCATATTTAACTTGGTAAATCGGAGTAAGTCACTCTGCATTTACATATCACTATATAGTTGGTACTCGCTCACATGATTTTGGTTTATTTATTATATGATGCAACTTATTTCATGAAATTCCCTGAAATCTTTGCTACTCTGCAAGAAATATCAGGCAATTTTGGAGTTCAAAGATGACATTTGTCTTTGCTGGAACTGATCACATCTCACCGAAATGTTCAGCCAATGCTTAGATAAGGGTGACCAAAAACCCTGTGTTTCCAGGACATGCCCTGTTTTCACATCCCCTCTCACAACCCCCTGTTTTTGATGAAAATGTCCTGCTTTACATTGTTTTTGCGAATATAGCTAATATTATTCAACATGTTTTCGTTTTTTATTTGTCTAGTAAGACTTAAAAGACAGTTATTAGTATACAGGCAGATTTTACTAATACAGAAGAGACATTATTTCTAACATTACTTAATTCCAGAGATTTTAAAGTTCTTTTTTTTGTTTTGTTTTTTTACATGATTGAAACTTGTCAAAGAGATGTAATTTTAGGCCTTAAAGGTCCCCAAATATGTAAAATTCACTTTCTAAAGGTTTTCTATTGGTCACTGAGTATGTGGCCCAAAAATGAGAACATTCTGTTGCCTTCCAAACTTGCTCGCTCCAATTTTGTGGGAGTGTGTCCTGTTGTGACGTAGGAAAAGGCTATATGCCACGCCCACCAGTAGTGGAGGCTGCCTGTGAGCCACCTCCCGGGATAGATGAGCCCGCCCTCCACAGTTATCGAGCGGACGCCATTGCTCCACGTCGCACGCTCTGGCTAGCGACCGTGGCAAGCTCCCGAACGAGGCACGCTAAGTGCTGTGGTGTTGGCTGCAGCAAAGAGCAGAAAAGTCTGTTTGTTGTGACTAACCATTCAGAAAGTCTGAACTTCTTCAGCAACCTCTCCTTCTGGGTCAGATTCGGGTTGAACACCAGCCATTGCCGTTAATCCACAGAAAACAGTGCATGGTTACACCAGTGCATAGTTACACCAGTGCATAGTTACACCAGTGCATATTTACACCAGCACACGGTTACGCTAGCGTAGCTGCATCCTTTCCCCCGAGGGGTGTGTGTGGCCAGGCAGAGCTAATCAGCATGTAAAGGTACAGACACAAAATCAGTGTGTCGATGTTGACACTCACTAAAGCGACTCTTTGAGTGCTGAAATTCAAAATGAGACTGAATTTGGCTGAATTTTGGCTAATAAACAGGGGTGGGTGACCTCTGGGAAGCCCATCTGAACTAGTGTCTTTGGTTATAGATAGTATTTTGTAATGTAACAATTACAGAGAAGGCACACTTTAATTGTATTGAAATTATAAGGCATCTTTGAGTCGACTTCATTTGAGTATCTCATTACCGGGCCGAGGGTCTTTGCTTTCGGAAATCAAAATATGCTCACCCTACCTCAGCTATGAGGTTTGATAGAGAACTTTTAAACAGCAGGCCTCCTGGGTGCTTTGCGCTGTGACTCCGGTGGCCGCCGCCAGAGGGCGCCGCTGCAGCTCGGAGGAGAGGACGCTGCGCACGCCGCTCCAGTATCTCCTCCCTTCGTGCTTCACTCCATCACGCCTCTGTTCACACTTTGCTCTCCTCCAAACTTTTCTGTTTCCCCCAACACGACCCCCCTCCCCCCCCCTCCTCAAGTCCACCGAGCTGCCCCTGGACCGCCGCATGGCCGGACCCTGACCGCCGCCGGAGCTCCGCGGGGACCCTGAGGCAGGTGAGGCCGCTGTGGGTGGGACCAGGATCAGGACCAGGATCAGGGGGGTCATCATGGAGCTGCTGTGACGCGACGAGACGAGATATGGACGTGGAGACCTTCAGAACACAGACCTTCAGTGCTCAGACGGGTGTTAAAGTTTGTGGTTGGAAAAAAGGGAAATGTAAAGCTTTTTGGGGCAGATGTTCTGAACCCTCTGAT
>CAESWR010001114.1:256478-266971 GCA_903171835.1 Mullus surmuletus | reverse complement strand
TCACAATGCCCCAGCAGCAGCCACGAGTTGTGCCGCAGCGCTGATAGCACGGCCGCATTGTGACCTCACCGCTCCACAAAGCCTCTGAGCTCATTGTGGAGGCAGCTGTTGTTGCTAGGCAGTTTAGGGGTGTAACAGGCAGATAATGGAGCTGCTCAGCGTTGGAAGTGGACAGCTGATAGGTAATCACGGGGGCTCAGCCGGCCGCCTGGTTATCGGCTGCTCAATAATACCTTTGTTATCTGTTAACAAAGTGAACCTTGCCTTCTTTAGGCCGTCCAACTTTTAACTTGAGTGAGAAAGGTACCCCGATACCCCCCCCCCCAACACACACACACACTTTTGTACATTTTTAAAGTGATGCAATTAACTCATGTGCCCATGTAGCTGAGCAATAAAAATGTAAAAAAGATTTTGGAGGGACATTTTTCAGCAGGTTTTGATGATGTTTGATGCTGATTAACTAACTTTTGATCATTTTTTTATGCTGAATCACAACAAAAATTACACAAAGTCAAAAAATCATCTTTAAAATTGCACCAGAAGACAGGAAATGCCATTTACATGTTGCTAACACCCATGAATGGTCCCACCTACATCATTTTTGCTTCCATACGTTTATACAATTTCCTCCTTGTGCAAAAATAGCAAGGAAAAACTCCCTTTAAGAACACTGGACTCTGGGGGTCGTGTGTGGTTGGAGAAACAAGACAACACAGCGCTCCTGCTGCTGTGAATGTGAAGACGTGTCAAAGCAATTAGTGGATCAATTAGCCAGACAAGCAAACATTATTACACTGTTATTACATCAGAGGCCGCCTGTTAGAAAAGCAGAATTTCGTAGAACTGAGTGAATTCACTTGGTCAACGGCAGTCAGATGACTTTTCACACATTTTCAACATGTGTTGGCGTATTAAAAAGAAATCTTTGCGTGATAACCAGAGATAATAGTGTCACATGTGCAGACAAGACGAGTCCCCCCGGCTGTGACTTTGAATGCTGCTAAGTTATGAGTGTGTTTATACAGGCGGCAGATCTGAGTTACACACCAAAGGGTGAAACTCGCCGCTGTAAACTCCTCACAGCTCCTTCTTGGCACAGTGGGAGCCCACCTGTGCAAAGCCCCGCAGCCACATCAAAGACGTGCCTTGCTGCCGCCCGCGCGCTCTAAGATATTTGCATCAATGCTTTCAGTGTGCCACATGTTTACATTCACCACACATAAGCTGACACGCGCTGCACGCAGACAGCTGCAGGCATTGCAGACATTCTTATGGCCAGAAGGATTTTAAAGGCGCATTCCCGCATGCGCGGAGTCACACACCCTGCAGTGACACTTTTCAAAGCGTGTTTTTGTTCGTTTACTAGAGTGCATTTTTTCTCGCGCATCAAACAACCGACTCTACTAGAAAAGAAAAACGCAATGGGGGACTTTGTTTGGCAGTTCACTCTCAAGTTTCTAATTCCACATGTGCAACGTGTCCTTAGCGAACTTAAGTGGTGGTTTGGTTGCATCTTTTGTTTCACCATTCAATCCTGAAACACTCAGAGCTGCATGCACCCCGTCGCAAAGAGCATATCTGGGAAGTGTGCATGATAGAAGGCCAGACACTGCAGAGCTGGGAAGCCTCTGAAAGAATAAATACCGTATATAAAAGCAGAAAGACTTTTTAACTGGATGAAATGGAGAGTGTTCCATGATTAAAACGTACATCGACTCCTAATGAGAAGGTCGACCAACTGAAATTCACCTCAGTTGACACGTGGGACCTCACTGAATCTGACTGCTGCTGCACAGCGGCGGTCAACCCACCGACGGACCAGCCTCACTGCCAGAGTGTGTTCTAAACTTGTTCACCTCTGCTAGACTGACAGCCACCGCAGACATCGTGCCACATCTGGCTGCCCCGGCCCATGTGGGAGGATCTCTGCAGCGCTCGTGCCGGCCACATCTCTGAGGCAGAACTATTCATGCACCGTCGCAGTAGAAGTGGCAACATGGACGGTTATATATAAACGCACATTTCCCAAGAGCGTAAAAACAGTGGCTACGTTTACATGCAAGCCTTTTCTAACAGAATATGCTCTTATTCTAGATCAAAATCTAAACATCTCTGTATACACACACACACACACACGTGGCAGCATATAAAACAGCAATCATAATCATCACAAGTTACCTTAAAGTCTTACAGCAGATATAAACATGGAACGTGTCAAATAACAGTTGTCTGATGTTCCGCCTGAGCACTAAAAAATCTTAAATATTCCAGTGGTGGAGGAGTCTGAAAATGAAAGAAAGCAGGTTGCTGTGACATGGCACAAAGTTATCTTAAAGCTTCTCGGCAGACGGCCTCATCGCCTAATATGAAATGAGCCAGAATATAAAGAACAATTTCTCTTCTTAGAATGAATCTGTTGAAGTTGGACTGTGTGTATGAGGGAATTATCTGTCTCTGCATCTCATCACTGGCTACGTTTACATGCCGTTAATAAGCTTTTTCTAAGCAGGATATTAGCAATAACCCGGTTGCGCGCAGCCATGTAAACAACTATAACCCGTTTGAGTAACCGGAGTATGCTCGTATTGTGGTTTTTAAAAACCTGAAAATTCCCCCTGGGTTCCTCCTTTTCTAATATTATTAGAAAATAATCTTAGAAATATTTGATGATGTATACGTCTATCGGGATATCCACATCAGAAGGAACATGAATTTCACATGTTCTATTGGCAAGGAATCTTTGGAGTCCAGGAACTCCTTGTAAACATGGCCAAAGGCGAGAGCAACACCACGCCACACTTTTGGAGTGAGGAGGAAACCAATCACTTCATAAGTGTGATGAAAGACACAAACATCATGGCATTTGGAGACGCTAGAAAGTAGCGGGATAGACAGATCCACAAAAAGGGGAGCGGGACGTTACACCAAGCAGGGTTTGTAGTGACGTTCTTGCTTTGCTCTTTCTTTGCTCACGCATGGAAACGGCTTATTCCCAATGTTTCAGTAACTGGAATATGGACCTTAACCCCAATACTGATTGCATGAAATGAGGTCATTCTGAACAGCCATTTGCAAAAGCTCCTTTGCTCCAACACCTCCAAAATGAATAAAGTACTTCTCTTACTCATACTCATACTACTATGATTTAAATAAGAAAAAACAGTTGAAAAGCCAAATACGGGCAATGACCGAGCTCTGTTTCAGCACACCAGCAACAACAATGGTGCAATAAAAAGCTTTCTTCATCTTTTACGACCAATTGTGCCTCTTTAGTAGCGCGCTCCACTCATCCGTAGCGGGTGCTGGCGTCACACAGCGGCCACAAGGACGTCAGGGGATGAGGCCCCGCCCCCCCGGTGACACGCATCTTTTGTTTGTTGTGCTGCAAGTCAAGATGCCAGAAAAAGCTGCAGGAGCAAACTGTGAAGAGACAAAAAAAAGACTCGCTTTGCATTTTTAATGTCGTCACGTAGCTTCTGGAAAGTCCACCTTCAAAACACAAATCAAATGATTCACCAGCCACGCATCCCGTCTCCGTGGTTACAGACCCACATGTAGACGCTTCTATTTTTAAAGCCCCCGCCCCGTATTTAATCATTTATACTCCCGAGTGTAACTGGAGATCCTGCTTCCTGTGGAGGAAGCGGAAGGGAGTGGGTGGGGTGGGATTAGAGGGATGCGTGGTCCTGTTTCCTTTCTGTGCTCGGTTCTGTAGTCGTCCATGTTTCATCTCCCTTCCGGCTCGGCGCCCCCACCCCCGTAAATACTCTGCTGCTCCAAAGCACAGAGCAAACATCTACCACAACACATGTCAGATATGGTTCCGGTCACCCCCTCAGACAGTAGAACTGACTTTCTGCCGCTTCCTCCCCAGAGTGTGCAAAGCCACGCTGGTGAACACACACACACACACACACACACACACACACACACACTCACACAGAGGTTTTCTTTAATTGCTATAACAGCTCAGCACATTTTGTTCGCTCGGCATTAGAAACATCCTCTTTCTTCACTCTTCTCAGAAATGATGTCCAGGAAAGACACAGGAAGGACTCGGGTTTTGGCTGCTTCCCCCTTTGAGCTCGGCACGGCGGTCGGTTGAAATCTGCAGCCGTGCAGCTTTGCCTTTGTGCAGCTCGGAGGGTGATGTAATGAGCCTGTGAAAACAACCCGCTCTGTCAGAGAGGCGGTGGGAATTGTGAAACGCGAGTCAGTTAGGTTGGGCCACAGCTTTTTACGCACATCGGAACAATTCCCAGATAAGACAACCGTCACTGCTGGGAAATTGCAGATCTTCGGCCCCGTGTGCAGCAACACGTCGGTCGGCAAACTATCAATAACAAATTGTGCAAAGATTTTCATGCACCAGCAAAGTTCTTGGACGGTTCTTGTTTCTCTGCCTCTTTGATTCAGACTGAATCTGTCTTGAGCTCATTGTGACTTGGTGATGCCCATGACCTTTGATGACGTACAAACATGCATACACTCGCATTGCTGCCCTGCTCTTCACCTTTTTCCCCATCTTGCATATTTTCAGGATAGCAAATATGCAAACTATCCCTAAATGCACACATAGAGCCACCAGCTTTGAGGGTAATTACCTGCTGCTACACCCTGTGCAATACATTGTACATTTGTCTGTATATATTTTTAGTATTTGTCCTTTTTTCCTACTCAAATTTGTATATTAGGCAATTACACTTTAGGATTTTATATACATATTTTTGTCATGTAAACCAATTTTATTTTAAGATTTTACGCTTTAACTTATTTTTTAACTGTTTGCACTGGAAAGGGAGAAGCCCTGCATTTTTGTTGTACAATTGTATAATGAGAATAAAGGGCATTCTATTGTATTGTATTCTACTCTATTCTATTCTGTGGTAGATGGAGGCTAGTGAGGTCAAAGGTAAATGGGGTGAGGCTGGAAACGAAAAGGATACAGACGATGGGAGCCTAAATGAGTTTCATTTTGGTCAGTTGAAGGAAATGATCACACATCCAGGATTTGATACCTGTGTCTATAACAATGCATACCAAGATGTCATATCTTTGGATACGGCTGCCAAGAGGAAGCGTATGAACGTAGAAGAGGAGTCTGTTGATCGAAATCGTCATCTAGGTTCATTGACTGAGGCACAAATACCCAAATCCACACCCACTGCAGCCACTGAGCTGTTTCCAGATAAAAAAGTTAGCAGGATTTAATGTCTCTACTAAAAACAAAATAAAAGAAGCTCATCAGTTTCAGAAGAATCCACCAACATCCACCTGTAACCATGATTATCTGCACACAAAGTGGTGAACTTCCAGCCCATTGTCAATGAAACCTTTCAATCTGGATTAAGGTGAGTGATTGACCTACATTTCCACACACAGAATCAAAGGGTGTGGACAAAAAAAACCAACCTCAAACCGGTCGTCCACTATAGAATTTAAAGCTTTTCTAAACTGTAAACAATGAGACATTTGATGGCGCATGACAAAAAAAGTTGCATCGGCTTCCTTTGTGACGGCATCAAAAGAAGGTTTCCACCACAGCCATTCTGAGATTCTGTGATCACTAACTCTGCTTACCTGCGATTTCATGTCGAAATTGCTGCTGCGGAGTTGTTTTTATCTGAAATTGCACATGTGCTGAGAGGCGATGCGTTAGTCTGTGTGCTGCCTCACCACAAATCTGTTTACTTTTACGTCTGTTCAGTCGTTTCTTTCCCCGCTTAGCACCAGAGCCGGTTGGTTTTTGACCTCCAGAGACATAAGCTGACTGAAAACCGAGCTGAAAGAAGGAAGCCTAAAGCATTGGCGTCCAGCTCTGTCCATCAGCAGAAGACTGTCAAGATGGAAGGACAAATCTCTAAAATTGATTAAAGGGAAAGTTAAAGGAAGGCATGTGACTCCTGATCTCTGACCGCCACTTCTGATTGGATCTGCAAGCAGCTCAGCAGCTTTTTGTATCCAGACAAAAATCTGTCAAATCGTTAAACTTTCTATTTCGGCACCATCATTGTGTTGTCTGTGGAGTTTCAAAATTCTGGGAAATTAACAGGAATTTATATGAACTGCACTGACCTGTTCATATCATGTAGAAATATGTGTGTATGTATACATTTTGGTTTGCCTTAAGCAGACATGCATGCAGACATGTCTGATGCAATATTTCAAAATGACAATAGAAATGAATTTAAGGGACTTTTCCCAAACTGAGTCTGTCATGAATATAGGCATCAATATTTATCATGAGCAAACATACATGCAGATATGCCTTTTAAAACTGTAGAACTTTCATTGTTTCTTTCACAGAACAACAAAAACCATGAATGGTGAAAAATCAGAAGGTTCAGGTATTTGCAATCGCCCAGATATATTCCTGACGCCCCCTCAGCTCCCCCCAAAAGTCCCATTCAAAAATGTTAAATGATGGCCATGCATACTACTGGACCTCATCATCTTCAAATGTTCATTCAAGTTCACGGCAACAAAACCCTGAGAATGTCCAATATTCGAGAGCTAAAATGTTCCGACCCTTTGCAGCCATATACAGGTTACACACATGGACGCAACATCTATACTTGGGGTCATCAAAGTTATCAAACTTTGAGATCAGGGCAGATCTTTGTTGGTGCTTCTTCAGGAACGCCTTGTTTCTCGCGAGCCAGGAGATTTATGACACTGTGGTTTTTGTGATGTCAGGAAGCAGCAATTTATCCTGAAGCATTTATAATTATATTATTATCTATTTTTTAAAGCTTTCCCAGCTTTGGGTGCAGCCTTGACCACGCCAAGATGTCTCTGAGGATGCAGAGCTCCAGCAGCCTGGCTCAGGCCCGGCGCACCGTGCAGCAGCTGAGGATGGAGGCCAGCATCGACAGGATAAAGGTGTGTGTGTGTGTGTGTGTGTGTGTGTGTTTACTGATCCTGATTGGCTTTCGATATGGAGTGTGCACACCGATTCCTCCCCCAGGTGTCCAAGGCGTCGTCGGACCTGATGCGTTACTGCAGCGAGCACGCCAAGAGCGACCCGCTGCTCACGGGCGTCCCCGCCTCAGAGAACCCCTTCAAGGACAAGAAGCCCTGCACGCTTCTGTAGGAGAACGCCCATTCACACGTCACCGCCCGTCTTACCGCCCCGCCACGCCGACGCCTATTGCTGCAGCCTCCGATCACACGATTAACTTCGGTGTGAGGGGGCGACTTTTCTTTTTTCTTTTTATACTTATTATCTGCATACATCTCGCAGGCTGAGAGGAGCTGTGCGGTCGATGGGAGAGTTCCTGACGCCGCAATTATCCCAGTGTGCATAAACAAGCCCCCCACCTCCCCCATCAATCACTGGTCCAATCAGATGTAGACTTTCAGCTCTTTCACCTCTTGACTTCCATTGCTCCTTCTTGAGGAAACTGTTGCAGTTTGTGTGAGCTGATAATGAGCAGCCCAGATAACTGTATCCTGTCGTTGGCCGAGCAGAGCGAGCCGTCGGGGGTCCACTCGCAGCTTCTCAGATACTCAAAACAACCTTTTCTTTGCCACTGGCTAAGTTTCCATGCAGTCAATATTGGGGTTAAGGGTTCATATTGTGGTTAGTGAAACATTGGGAATAAGCCGTTTCCATGGTGAGCAAACAGGGTTGTTCCTGTCTCCATGGTGATTGTAATCAATGGTGATATCCCAATCAAAGCAGCGACGCACGGAGAACGTCTGGTACAAACCCTGCTTGGCGTAACTTTGCGCTCCCCTTTTTGTGGATCTGTCTATCCTGCTACTTTCTAGCGTCTCCAAATGCCAGGATGTTTGTGTCTTTCATCACACTTGTGATTGGTTTCCTCCTCACTCAAAGTGTGACATTGTGTTGCTCTTGTTGTTTGGCCATGTTTACAAGTAGTTCCTGGACTCCATCGGCCCAGATTCCTTGCCAATAGAACATGTGCAGAAAACAAATTCATGTTCATTTTAGTGTGAATAGCCCGATAGGCGGATACATGATCAAATATTCGGCTCAGAAAAGCAGGAACCCAGGGGGAATTTTCAGGTTTTTAAAAAACGCAATACGAGCATACTCCGGTTATTCAAACGGTTTATTGGTGTTTACATGGCAGCGCGCAACCAGATTATTGCTAATATCTCGCTTAGAAAAATTAACTGCATGTAAAGGTAGTCAGTGATGAGATGCAGAGACAGATAATACACTTATACAAACAGTCCAACTTCAACAGATTCATTCTAAGAAGAGAAATTGTTCTTTATATTCTGGCTCATTTCATATTAGGCGATGAGGCCGTCTGCCGAGAAGCTTTAAGATAACTTTGTGCCATGTCACAGCAACCTGCTTTCTTTCATTTTCAGACTCCTCCACCACTGGAATATTTAGGATTTCTGCAGCGCTTTTTTAGTGCTCAGGCGGAACATCAGACAACTGTTATTTGACACGTTCCATGTTTATATCTGCTGTAAGACTTTAAGGTAACTTGTGATGAATATGATTACTGTTTTATATGCTGCCATGTGTGTGTGTGTGTTTGTTTGTGTGTGTATGTCTGTGTGTGTGATTGTGATTTGCATTTCTTGCCAGCCGGGGCCTTAATGAAGACTCACACAAGTGCTTTTATACCGAATACTCTGCAGATGATGAGTATATTTGACTAGTGGGTATTGATTACTTCAAAGATGTTTTTTCAAACGTTGACAATGAACCTGCTCACAGGCCTCCCGTGTGTGTGTGTTGCTTTATTTCTACTCGCCAATCTACATGTCCTTGCTTAAACCATTAATTGAAATAGTCGAATGAATTGAAATAAAACCTGTTGCTTCGCTTATTGCTGCGTTTGGATGATTCCTTTGGAACAGTTTACACCACATTCTGCCCTTGATACATGCAAACACTCTTTCCATTTGTGTGTGTGGTAAAAAAGAAGAATAAATCCTCCCTGGCTGCATTATGGCGATGGCGGAGGGCTCGAGGCAGAACTTCCTGTGTGTGCTCCTTTGGGAAAAAACACACAATTGCGTACAGGTTCTTATCTATCCAACGGTATCCAGAGCAACCATCCATCAATCACTGACGGCCGTGACGCCTCCCTGTCCAGACCAATTAGCCCCAATTATAGCTGAACTGAGCGTTTTGTTGAAGAACTGACATTCCTGTAAAGATTTGTAACTTTTCTTTGTGGATGGGAGTTCTCTGTGTCAGGTCAGGAGTCTGTAAACACTGGCGTTTGTCCCCCCAGCCCAACCCCACCCCCACCCCCACCCAAAAGAAATCACAGCCACCCTGTTATGCAACAATCCCTGCTTTTCACAGCCGACCTTTACCTTCTCTCCAGGTCTCAGCTGGTGTGATGTTACATCCGCAATCAGGTCAGGCCACACTTGTTGTTCAGGTTGATGTAACTCGGAGCGGAGTCAGATGATGGATAGGAGAGCCGGCTTTGTGGCCGCTCTTCTGGCACTGATTGTGTTACTCGTCTTTGCGGTGAGGAAGCTCGAGGATAAGCCAGTAATCCAGGTTCTCCGATATCTAACCTACTTTCTGGTGTGTGACCCCTCCCTGGCACGAAGGGTGTTTCGGGGTTTGTTGTCTATTGATACTAATGATCAAATCTGGTTGTATTTGCTGTTTGTGAAACGTGTTGGTTCGGCAGCGTCTCTGGTGCAGAAAACTCGGAACCAGCTCGAAGTTTGGCGGTAAAAAGCTGCTCTGATATGAATAAATCTCTCTTGCAAAAAGCAGTTTTCATGACAATAACAACAAACTCCTGAACTACAGCCGTCACACACCCCACATTCCTTTCTGGTCCTTCCTCCTTTTGACCCAGTTTCTCACCCACCCCCTCCCCTCCACATCTGTCCCCCACTCCAGATGTTTGATCTGCCTTCAATATTGTTCTTTTTTAAGGTCTAAATTTGATTTAACCCGTAAGAGTTCCTGGGACATTGTTTTTGACCATCTAGAGGGTCAAATTCCCTAAAAAAGCTTTGATATTTGATAGGTATCGCTTAGGCTGAAGCTGATTAACAAGACTGACTCATTTGAAGAATGATATTTTTACAGCAGTCTCATGGAAGGAGATGCTTTCTGTCCCCAGGAACTAATAAGAGAGTTTGCAATAAAGAATCTGTCACTGTAGAAACAATAAGAGTGTTTCTACAGTGTTGCATTGATCCATCTGAAGATCTAATGATAATAATAATGAAATCCATTTTGTGGAAATTGTTTGAGTTTTTGTATTTGTTTCCTGATTAAAATACTGTGGATTTCCGTAAACAAAGACGTTTTTTGTCCTTAGGGACAATTGAGAACGTTTCTTTTAAGGAACTCTTAAGGTTTAAACAGGGACAAAACACAAAATAACACTGAGACTTGTTTGACCAGGTTGCAGTAAATTGCTCTTTCCCACCTGCCGTCACGGTGCAGCTCAGCAGCTCCGCTGCAGGCCGGCCTCTCTGCCGACTGTCTGCTGATATGCAGTAGCTCTATTGTTTCTGTGGCG